>OVAX01001535.1:0-43364 GCA_900406405.1 Lepidium africanum | reverse complement strand
TTTTATTTTATGTAATTTTTATTTTATTTTATATTATTATATTTTGTTTTATATAAATTTTATTTTATATAATTTTATTCTATTTTATATAATTTTTATCTTAATTTATGTAAATTTTTTAATCTAATTAAATACTTTTTAATTTTACATAATATTATTTTATTTTATATTAATTTTTTATATTGTTTTTATTTTATATTAATTTTTGTTAATAATTTTTTTCTGGTCAGTGTTAATCGCTAGAAAAAATAGTGACTAAAAATTCGAATTGTTGGTCACTGCGACCGGTCGCTGAATCAGCGACCACGAAACAAACATGTTTTGGTCGCGGTCGCTGGTTGCGGTCGCCATCGACCATCAAACAAACAAGAGTGCAGTTGAAGGAATCAGATTTGCAAAACAATGAATGGCTTTATTTATACGCTGAAGTTGCATTGTTTTTTGAGTGGAAATTTGACCCGATGAGGATAAAAAAACAAACATAAAGATTATGAGTATATGTAAGACATTCATGCACTTTCCCTAATACTTAATGCTTTCATCAGAGTGCTTATTTGCCACTGGAGATGACGAAAATAGTAGTCCGAATAAAGGAAGATGTAGAGGCGAGTATGAAATTGAAGTCAAACAATGCAGTCTTCTACCTAAGTTTCAAAGTAAGTGGGGGTCCTGAGTGCAGAGGCATGATAAGACAAACTAGGGATGGAAGACCACAACACATGTGTCTTGAAGCAAAATGTTGGATCAATACGTAGAGAAAATAGTGGTTATTTATTTAATTCGTTTAGCTATGTTAAGATATTTGAGATGTTATATTGACTTAGAAGTAAGATATTTTGTCTTGTTTCTAACTAATTGGTTAACGTTGTAGAGTTTCTTTCTATTCTAATATCCTAACAAACAGTTGCAAACTAAATAACCAAAAGCCGATAGAAAAAGTGAGTTCTTTCCCTAAAAAATTAAGTCGAATTTGTGCCAAAAGACCAAATTTGTACGTTGATCAATCCTTTGCATCTTTTCCTCTTCACCTTCTGTTAATAAATTTGTATAGCTAAATCTTTCCAAAAGTGATTTTGGTTTGCTAAAGTACTTGCTAATATGAGAAACAACTTTTTCACTAGGTGTGGGTATGTAAAGAAAGACAGCATCTATCGAGATTTTTATGTAGCCTTGATCTCCAAATTTATCTCCATACTTTGATCGCACAAGAACATAACTTTCTTCATTTTCTTCACCACATGCATACCCAAAAATTTAGATTTTTGATTGACAAGTAGACCAGTATATCTTGTAACATACAACATTCGTACTTAATGTAGTACTGGATATAATATTTAGTAAAATACTAATAATATACCAACACGTAACTCACATTTTTCGATATCTCTATATTCGGAGAGAAACATTGCCACAACTGTTCCAATTGGTTGTTTCTTTAGTTGCGGAATTGCATTGTAGATTAGGTCAACTTTCACAGTCTTTGATAAATCCAATTTTGGACGATCAAGTGTAATTTTGAATATTTTCCGAACATCCAATGAATGATCTATCTTCCTTTCTCTGAATTCCATTGTTCATAATATATTTAAAAACTTTTTGAGCTTTGATGTGTAGTAGTAGTGACCTTCCTTTATTATATGTCTTCATCGTACCGGGTCTACAAACTCAATCAATTTTTAAGGAGTTTATCTTATATTGAAGTTTATGTCAAGTTCTCCAAGCTGTCTCAAAGCACATATAAATTCACTCATAACAATAACCCAGCACACATGTGAATACAAAACACAAAAGAATATTTATTTTGTTAATCAAAACTACAAGTACATCATCTTATGTATTGTAAAACTCTTGATCTCTCAATGGCCTCATAATGTCTACTCATTTAACTCCTTTTCAATAATTCTTGGATGTACTCCCATTTTGAGAAAAAAAGATAAGTAACAATTATACATTAAATAATATTTACAAAGCTATTTGTTAGTAAACTAGTTTGAAATTATTACATGACGTTTGATCAAGCGTGCATATCTTACACCTTCATTTTTTTTTTTGTGGTTTTTATTACTTTTTGAGTTTCTTGAGAGCTTCTTTTGTAGAAAAATATCAATAATTAATCTTTTTTTTTGAAAATTTTGATGATAAGAAGATATAATTCGCATAAAACTGTAAAATTTGAAGAAATCACGTATAGGTCATGAAATTTTTGTACGAAAATAAACATGATTCATCTATATTATTTTGAATAAATTGTTTGTAATTACACACTAACAATAACTTTAATTTGTATATTGGAATAATATACACCACACACTATGATCAAACACCAAAGTTTTCCATTGATCAATCATGAAACTTATTTGTCATGATGCATCTTCCTTTGCATTTCTACTTCTTAAGGTCTGGTAATAACTTTGGATAGTTGGACCTTCGAAAACGTATTATTGGTTTGCTAATATACTTGCTAATGTTGATAACAATTTCTTCACCAGTTGTGGAATGTAAATAAAGACAACATCTATCAAGATCTTTATGTAGTCTGTATAGTTTGATGATCGCGTAAGAAAATAACTTCCTCTATTTTTTTCACCGCCATCCATTAGAGAAACTGCATGCATGCCACAAAATTTAGATTCTTAATTGATAGGTTAATGGTATATTTCGAAACATACAACAACCGTATTTAAATAAGTATTAAATATAACAGTTAGTAAAATAATACTAATATACAAACTAATAACTCACTTTTTTCAATATCTTTGTATATGGGCAGAAAAATTGTCATGGCTGCTCCAATTGGTTGTTTCTTTAATTGGAGAAGCGCCTTGTGGATTGTGTCAACTTTTACAAAGTCTTTGATAAATTTAATTCTGGACGATTAAGTGTAATCATGAATTTTTCAAACATACAATGAATGATTTATCGTCTTTTTTCTGAATATCATTCTTCCTAACATATTCAAAACTTTTGGTGAAATGTAATGTGTAGCAACAATGACCTTCCTTTATTGGTGTTTTTGTTGTACATTGTTGACAAAACCAATCAATTCTTGAGGAGATTAGTTTATATTGAAGTCTTTATCACGTCCTTCAATCTATGTTAAAGTGTGTATAAGTTTATTCACAACAATAGCCCCACACAAATCTAATTACATAACAGAAAAAAAAAAATTTCACTTAGTATTATGTTAATGAAAACTATAACTATAGTTATTGTTTACATCATCTTACATACAATAATCCTCTTGATCTCTCAATGTCTTGATAATGTTTTGTCATTTAACTCATTTCAATAAATCCAGAATGTTTGACGACAAAAAAAAAACTTAGGATTACTACAATTTTGAAAATTGTAACAGTTATACATTGAATATTGTTTACATAGTTATTTTTTGATACAGTTTTAGTATTTCCATCATTTTTGTTTATACACGCCAAGATAATTTTAGAATCAGCTTAGATTTTAAGCTGTGTAGTAGAATATCATTATAGACAATGTAAATGACATTAACAAGTAATGCTAGATCAACTAATTTAATAATTTCATTGGTTACGTGTAGATACTTATTGGATATGCCCAATAAACATCCAAATGTAATCAGTGATATTATTAAGTTGGTCGATCCAACATTACAACCGTTACTTGTTGATATTCTTCATTTAATAGTTAATCTATTCTTGAAGTTGGAGTTCATCCAAAGATTATTGAAAGAGGTTTTATGACAAGAAATTATAAGGCATTGAAAGAATGATGTATGTGTCAGATTTAGACAACCAAAAAATGAAATATGAAGTTTGATGATCAAATGGATTTTTTCGCGAAAAACGGTAAGAAACTAAGAAAATTATCATGTGGCTTGTGCAAAATTTGTGTGAGATAAACACAATTCATATATAAATATATAAATAGTGTTCGTAATTACACGCTAACAATCAAATTTGTATATTGGAATAATTAATATACATTGCACATACATTAAAAAATAGAATATAATTATGTAATTAAATTATAGTACAAATTTCAAATATCTTAATTCATCACAATGGATGAGTTAGAATATAGTTTACTAGTGAAATAAATCAAGGGAGACTCTAACACATGCATATTTATGGTACATTTTTTTTATCAATCCCATACAAATATTTTACATACCGTCCAGATAATTTTTGATTGAAATTTTTTGATTTTCATAATAAAGAATGAAACTTAAGATTCATACAACAAGTATAATTGTTAAAACAGAGACGATGGAGAAGAAGAATGAACTAAGACGAAGAGTAACAGAGAAGATTTAAGAACGAAGAAGATGAAACAGAGCCGGCGAGAATTGCTTGAACTCAAGCAAGAAAGCCTCCCTCTCCGGTGTCGATCGAGAGAGGAGTTGCTTGAAGCCTTTACTCTGTTTTTGTTCTGGAAGTGTTACACCACCTTCACAGAACCGTTGAAGCAGAGATGCGATCCATTGATTTCATCCAGAGAGATGGATGTTTTCTTTGTGTCCAAGAAAGAGAGTCTTGAAGAGAAGAAGTTAGTTTATACCATAGATTCAACCTGTTACACATATATGTATCTGTTCTTATCTTATCTTCTTCTATGTTTTCTTTACCGCAAACCAAGCTTATACACCTTTATGTTAGACTTAAAGCCTTGCTGTTTGGGCCTCTAATCTGATCATATAATCAATATACAGATTTATACAATCAATCCAACAACCCCCCACTTGATTTTATAAACTCTGAATCTTTCATTTGATGTTCAGAGGACTTGAATCAAATTCCCTGCAACAACATCGTATTATGTAACCTCATCATTGTTTTCCATTCTTTTATTGTTTTCACTTATTTAGTACATGTATCACATGATCAATGCATTGTACTTTTACACACAAATCTTGTAAACACGATTTACAAAATTCTGCAGATGCTCATTACTTGATCATCTCTCATATTTCAGACCTTTCCAAGTTTATATCCATGATTATTTTTGGCTTTTGATCTCTTGAACTGTGACTTAAACTAATAAGTTCAGTAGTGAGGAGCCTTACGAAATTCTCACAAACATGAGTCTAACACATACCCATTTCTGTGGCTGTCTCAATTACCATTCTTCCACACAAGGCCTTGGTAAATGGATCCGCTATGTTCTTCAGAGATCTCATATATTCGATTGATAACACACCAGATTCCATCAGATTTCTGATTACCTTATGTCTCATTCGAATGTGTCTTTTCTTTCCATTATAAAGTTTGTTCTTAACAAATCCAATGGCAGCCTGTGAGTCACACTTCAGCGGTATAGAACAACATGATTTACTTGACATAGGCAAGTCTGCAAACACACTTCTAAGCCAATCAGCTTCTTGTGCTGTAAGTTCAAGTGCTATCAGTTCTGACTCCATAGTTGATCTTGCTATGCACGTTTGCTTTCTAGATCTCCATGATACAGCACCTCCACCTAACATGAATACAAAGCCACTAGTGGAGTTGATTTCATCATGATCTGTAACCCAATTAGCATCACTGTATCCTTCCAACACACACACTGAACCTTTATAATTCAGACTGTAGTGTTTCAGATATCTTAACAAGCGATCCACAACTTTCCAATGCTCATCGTTTGGATTATCAGTGTATCTACTCAACCTGTTCACAACATAGGTTATGTCTGGTCTTGTACAGTTCATAAGATACATTACACTTCCAAGGATTTTTGCATAGTCGCTTTGTCTAATGTTTTCTCCTCTGTTTTTCCTGAGGTGTAACGAGCTGTCATAAGGGGTTCTAGCTCCAGGTTTGTCCCAGTATTCAAACTTTTTAAGAATCTTTTCCAAGTAGTGTGATTGAGAAAGACTGTAACCATTCACTGTCTTTGTCACTTTGATTCCTAATATTACATCTACCTCCTTAAGATCTTTCATGTTAAACTCTGAACTGAGAAATACCTTTGTTACCTCAACTCTCTGCTGACTTGTACCGATTATTAGCATGTCATCTACATACAAACAAATCATCACATATTCAGACTCAAACCTTTTGTTAAATTTGCAGGTGTCTCCAGCATTAGCAATGTATCCATCCTCAATCAAAACGACGCTAAATTTCTCGAACCATTTCTTAGGCGCTTGTTTCAATCCATATAGTGATTTCTTCAATCTGCACACTTTGTCTTCTTGCCCTTCAATTTCAAATCCTAATGGCTGTAGCATATAGATTTCTTCGTCCAAATCACCATTTAAGAATGCTGTTTTAACGTCCATTTGGTGTATCACCAATTCATGAGCAGAAGCAGAAGCAATAAGCATCCTTATAGAAGCTATTTTAGTGACTGGAGCGTACGTATCAAAGAAGTCTACATCTTGTCTCTGTGAATAACCTTGAACTACTAACCTTGCCTTAAATTTATCTATAGTTCCATCAGTTTTTAATTTCTTCTTCAATATCCACTTACACTTAAGAGCTTTACATCCTTTAGGTAGATCAACAACTTCCCAAGTATGATTTGTGACTATAGATTTGTATTCACTATATATTGCTTCCTTCCAGAATTGAGAGTCAATTGACTTTATTGCTTCTGCATAGGATAACAGTTCTTCTTCTAGTAGAAAGGTGAACACGAAATCTTCACTTAGTTCATTTTCTTGTACCAAGAAGTTGGTTATAAAGTATGCTCCAAAATCGTTTGCAAACTTAGTTCTCTTACTTCTTCTTACTTATACTTCACCAGACATAGTTGAAGTGTTTCTCTTCAACAAATTATCATTTGGTTTCGTGGCTGGAGAGATACAAAAGGAAGACAAAGTATACTGATCTTTGTTCTTCTTGAAGGGATAGACATCTTCAAAGAACTCTACATCTCTGGATTCTACTACTTGGCTCAGAACCATTGATGTCTTGTCAAAAAGAATACATCTATAAGCTGCAATGTTATTTGCGTATCCTATGAAGATTGTGTCTTGAGTTTTCTGTCCAATGTTACTTCGTTTAAAGTTTGGCAGTCCAACTTTAGCTAAGCAACCCCATGATTTCAGATATTTCAAGTTTGGTGAGTATCCTTTCCATTGTTAATAAGGAGTTCCTTGAATTCTTTTATGTGGGACTCGATTAAGAATGTAACATGCTGTTAGAACAGCTTCCCCCCACAATTGATCACATAGACCAGAGCTCAAGAGCATTGCATTCATCATATCTTTTAATGTTCTATTCTTCCTCTCAGCTATTCCATTATGCTGAGGAGAATATGGAGCCGAAGTCTCATGGATTATACCTTCATCAATACACAGATTTCTGAATTTCTCTGACATGTATTCTCCACCTCTATCTGATCTTAGTCTCTTTATCTTTCTGTCCTTTTGATTTTCCACTTCATTTTTGTATTGAACACAGATGTCAAAAGCCTCGTCCTTAGATTTCAGAAGATAAACTCGAGTATATCTTGAACAGTCATCTACAAATGTGATGTAGTAATTCTTTCCTCCTCTACTAGATGTGTTCTTAAAGTCTGCTATATCTGTATGTATCAATTCTAAGACACTTGAGGAACGAGTAATTGCATTCCTGAATGGCAATCTAGCATGTTTGGCTTCTACACAGATTTCACATTTTGATGAATTAAAATCCAATGAATCGTGAATCAGATTAGCTTGCTTCAGTCTTTTAACAGATTTAGCATTCAAGTGACCAAGTAAGTTAATTAATCACTTTATTCATTTCACCAGTTTCCAATACAAAGAGATTGCCACAACAATATGCTTTCCCTACGTAGTTCCCGTTCTTAGACAGTACCATCATTCCACTTTCTATGGTCTGTTTTACACCAGCATTGATCAGGAGAGCACTAGAGACTAAGTTCCTACGTATGTCTGGCACAAAGAGAGTTTTAGTCAGAGTAATAGACCTTCCTGAAGACATTCTGAGCTCAACGTCACCAATCCCTTCGACCTTCAGAGCCCTTGCATCTCCCATGTATACCGCGTTGTTTTCATTCTCCACTAATTTCTTAAACAGTGATCTTTCATTGCAGATATGCCTTGTAGATCTTGAGTCAATGATCCATTCAACTTTGTCGGTTACAGCATGAACTTCTGTGATTACAGCTACTATATCTTCTGTTAAGTGAACTTGAAGTTCAGTCTTTGGCTTCTGAGGCAGTTTGCATTCAAATTTCTTGTGGCCTTGTTTCCCACAGTTCCAGCACTTTACTTTTTTCTTGAACTCTTTGATTCTTTTTCATTGACAGCTTGTCTTCTTTCGATTTCTTCTTCTCTGTCCAATTTCCTTTTTCTTTCCTGAAACCTAGTGCACTTTCCACAAGATTTGCATCAGACTTGAAAGAATTGGAATCAGAGTTCATACCTTGGTACATTCTGTTAGCTTCTTCAATCAGAATGTCCGATATGAGTTCATCAAGGCTCATTTTTCTCCTTTCATGTTTCAATTTAGAGCGATATTGACTCCATGAATCCGACAGTTTGTCAATTAACACCAAAGCAGCAAGTTGTTCATCAATAGTAATCCCTTCAGATTGAATTCTAGAGATTATGGCTTCATAATAGTGAAGTTGTTCCATCATCGGTTTGTTGTCTTGAATCTTGAAGCAAGTCCATCGTGTGGTAATGAACTGCTTCTTCCCTTCATCTTCACTTCCATATTTTTTCTTGAGATTCATCCAAATCTCTTCTGCTGATTCATAACTCACATATATGTCAAACAGTTTCTCAGAAAGATGTCTGAGGATGTGACCTCTACAAGTTCGATTATGATCTTCAAAGCTTCCGTCTCTCTTGAGTTTAACAGCTTGAACCTGGTCTTGATGTGATGAATCTTTCTTCTCTTGAGTGGATTGAGATTGAACCAAGACAGTTGAATCTTTCTTTTGTTTAGTCGCTTGAATCTGAATTGAATCAGAGGTAGCACTTTCTGTAATGGTTTCTCCATCTTCATTGAGAACATAGTCTAATCCAGTTTCTTGGAAGAAAAAGAGCAACTCTTCGGACCATCTTATGTAATTAGATCCCATGAGAGGTCGGAGTTTGGATAAGTCTGGTACAATGCTATTCTTCGTCATCATCAGTTTTCTTGCTTGAGATTGTTAAAACAGAGACGATGGAGAAGAAGAACGAACTAAGACGAAGAGTAACAGAGAAGATTTAAGAACAAAGAAGATGAAACAGAGCCGGCGAGAATTGCCTGAACTCAAGCAAGAAAGTCTCCCTCTCCGGTGTCGATCGAGAGAGGAGTTGCTTGAATCCTTTACTCTGTTTTTGTTCTGGAAGTGTTACACCACCTTCACAGAACTGTTGAAGCAGAGATGCGATTCATTGATTTCATCCAGAGAGATGGATGTTTTCTTTGTGTCCAAGAAAGAGAGTCTTGAAGAGAAGAAGTTAGTTTATACCACAGATTCAACCCATTACATATATATGTATCTGTTCTTATCTTATCTTCTTTTCTGTTTTCTTTACCGAAAACCAAGCTTATACACCTTTATGTTAGACTTAAAGCCCTGCTGTTCGGGCCTCTAATCTGATCATATAATCAATATACAGATTTATACAATCAATCCAACAATAATAATAGTATATTTATGCATATTTCTTGAAGTTTTGTATTTAATCGTTGATCCATCACCGTTTCAGGTACATGAGTTATATTTTGAGCCATTTATTCTTTTAAGTCTTTTAAACAATTTTTATATAGAAATAATTTACGATTTTGTTTAATAAGTAGATGACAAATATCTATAATCTTGCAAAATGATTATCTCAAAGGTTAAACATGAATAGAAGAGCAACTGAGATAAATGTTTAACAAAAAAGAAAATCATACTTCATAATATCATGATCGGTTTGAAACCTATGACTTTTCTCCATATCCATGAAATTGATTTTGCTTTTTGGCATGTTATTCCAACAATTTCCTTATTTTATAACAACTAGTATCGATTTAAAAATATAAACATAGACAAAACAAAAACAAAATTGTAATTTTGTTGACCTAGATATGTCTTCATTTTTCTAATAGATAATATACTAAGACAAGTATGACTATTATGCTCTCTCTTTGACTGAGCATTGCATGCATCTATTTTCTCTTTGAAAATAAAAGTAACTGATTAACAAAAAACAAAAACAAAAAGTATACAATAAACTATAGTTATTTATATACTTTCTTTTTAGAGAAAAATAAATAATCAAACCACATATACATAGCTAACATACAAAAAATGTTTGTGATTTGCACTCAGATGAGATATTAATTTTTTTTTGAATATGATTTGTATATGACAAATAATAGCCTTCAAAAATACATATAAAAATTAAAAAGTGAATTAAACCCGTTTAGTTTGTTATACTCTGGTCTTGGCAATGCCAACTATTATAGTATATATTTTAGCACGTGATTTTATAGGCTGTTAGGTCTCACCAAGATTGTTCGAACTTGCTTATAAGTCCAATAGCATCATCACTTTGAATTTCAATTACAAAACTTCTTTTTCTGTATTTTCTTTTTTGTTTTGCTTTTGTACGACAAGCGAGAAGATGAGCGAAGAAGAACCACACGCTAATCCATCGGTTCCTGCGTTTCGAACTGAAAAAGTTCCCAAGAAGCAAACGCAAACGCAGAATGGCCACAGTACCGTTTGGCGTTTCGGTGGAAGCGATAAAGCAGCTGTAGCTGCCACCGTAACGCTGAGAGGCGTTATCTACATGCTCTTCAATAATTGCAGCAAAGACGTCAAAAAGACCATTTTGCCCCTCGGTCACGGTGACCCTTCCGTCTACCCTTGCTTCCGCACCTGTATTGAAGCCGAAGATGCCGTCGTCGACGTCCTCCGCTCCGGCAAAGGCAATTCTTATGGTCCCGGAGCTGGTATTCTCCCGGCGAGAAGGTAATTCCATTTCAATCCAGGGATTTTCAATCTGAGTTCTTCGAATTTCATCTCCAATCGGAGTCGTCTTTTACTCAACGGCGAATCAATTTTGACTTGTTTTCCGTCGTTGACTTCACCACACTCGAGTATAATCTTATATTTTTGTTTGATTTTTTGCTCTGTTTTGAACAGAGCCGTCGCTGATTATATGAACCGAGATCTTCCGAACAAGTTAACACCGGACGACATATTCTTGACTGCTGGATGTAACCAAGGGATAGAGATTGTATTCGAATCGTTGGCTCGACCAAACGCAAACATCTTGCTCCCACGTCCTGGCTTCCCTCATTACGATGCTCGTGCTGCTTATAGTGGTCTTGAGATCCGCAAGTTCGATCTTCTTCCTGACAAAGAATGGGAGATGGATATCGAAGGTATTGAAGCCAATGCAGATGAGAACACTGTGGCAATTGTTGTAATTAACCCCAACAACCCCTGTGGAAACGTCTACTCTCACGATCATCTCAAAAAGGTTGCTGAGACAGCTCGGAAGCTGGGGATAATGGTGATAGCAGACGAAGTGTATGAACAAACTATATTTGGAGACAATCCCTTTGTTCCAATGGGTAAATTTGCATCGATTGTTCCTGTGTTAACATTAACAGGCATATCTAAGGGATGGGTTGTTCCTGGCTGGAAAATTGGCTGGATTGCCTTGAATGATCCCGAGGGCGTTTTCGAGACCACCAACGTCTGTTTACTGCTACTTCTTTTGATCCTCTCTTACTGTTTTGTTATAAGTATTCTCACTGATATATTTGTACTCTCTGTTTCTGACAGGTGATTCAATCCATCAAACAGAATCTTGACATAACTCCTGATCCTTCCACTATGGTTCAGGTTTGTGTGTTTTGCAATGTTTTGGTTTCTTTGCATAACTTGTCTTTGTTGGATTCATGACACTACGTTCTGTTCTTTTGATAGGCTGCACTTCCTACGATCCTGGAGAAAGCTGATAAAAAGTTCTTTGCAAAGAAGAACATGATACTCAAACATAATGTCGATTTGGTTTGCGATAGGCTCAAGGACATTCCTTGCGTCAACTGTCCCAAGAAACCCGAGTCTTGCACTTACTTGTTGGTAAAACCTCTGTAACTACTCACATCTACACTCAGATTTCGTCATATAAATATATCCAGTTTAATAGTTTTCACTCAATGCAGACAAAGTTGGAGCTGTCATTGTTGGATAACATCAAGGACGACACAGAATTCTGCGTGAAGCTGGCAAGAGAAGAGAATCTCGTGCTTCTACCAGGAGAGGCTCTGGGGTTGAAGTACTGGATGAGGATAACCATAGGAGTGGAAGCTCATATGCTTGAAGATGCACTTGAGAGACTCGAGGGTTTCTGTACACGTCATGCCAAGAAGACAGAAACAGAATCTGAGTGATAATAATGTCCAAATATAAGATACACACGGGCTCCAAATAACACAAGAGAGGATGTATGATGTATGTACGATGTACCCAAAGAGTAATATAAGAGCTTTTATATGGTTATTGATTTTCCCTTAGTATTTGATTTTCTACATACCCAGTGAATAAAAACTAAGGATCTGGAATTCATGAAAGTCTGTAAAAACAGAGATATCTTTATTTATTTTATTTGTTCTTTTTGCTTTGTTTACTGGAAATTAAACATAAACTATAAAGTTGATAAATGAACACAAATGTAATACTATGAATCATTTGGAACTTCCATGAGAGAGTGTTGTAAAGTGAGGAGGAGGAGGAGGAGGAGGACCATGTGGAGGATTTGGGCCACCGCATTTGAGTTTGCAACGTTCAAAGCAATTACCGTCGTCATCCTTACAATGCTTTCCGCATTTTCTAAAACACTTTTTAAAATCACCTATCCAATCATTTCTTTCATTTGCTTCAACTTTGATCATCCCAATGCTAATAATAGCAACCATAATCATCATTATCATTACTATTTCACTCCATTTTCCCATCTTACTATCCTCTACAAAATCAACCCTTTTGTTTCTTTGTTAATCTTATGACAGTTATATTATTTTTCCAAGAATTCATCCTCTATTTATACTACATTTTTTTAACTTTAATCTTAATTGCTTTTCTCTTTTATTTTCTTTCATATTTGTGGTCAAGATTTTGTATGTTTCTACAGTAATAAATTTTATAAATTTCATAAAATTATTTTGACTTTTTTATTGGTTATAGACATTAATAGATTTAAAATACATTATTACTATTATTTTGAAGGGAGATCCTTCTTTTAACTTTTCTATTTTTCACTTTTGTTTTCCATTATATAGATAAATCTAACAGTAATGAATTACATATATTAGTTATTACTTTTTTATACTACTCCCACTATCCCAAAATAAGCGATGTTTAAGGTATTGACACATAGATTAAGAAAACATTTAATTTTAATTTTTTTATATTTTCAAATATTACTTTTAATCTATTTAATGATCATTCAACCAATTATAAATTAATCTGCAGAATACAAATAGTCAACAAATAAAATACATTTAATTTTTCATTGAAAATTGAAAAAATCATTTAATAATTACTAGAATAATCTAAGAAGATGCCTAAATTACAAATATAATCATTTGGCAACTATGAACAGTAACTGATGCGAGGAAATTACATGATTTTTGAGGGTTATTAGTTTATTACGAGAATGCCATTATAATTTAATTTTTTCTTCTTAAAATAATCAAACTTTTTTTTTCTTCAACGGAGAAAAAGAAGAAATAATGAATTTTTTTAAAAAGATTTTGTTGTGCTTTGTGTTAATTTCTTAAAATTTTAGGTACTTTATAGTTATCTTCATCACTCCTTTAAGGTATGAGTTCATTAGCTTCATTTTCATGGAAGTTCACAACTCCAAAATTGCATATTTTCTTTATAACTCGAATTTGAGGGTTTTATTGAGTGATTTAAGTTGCATTGTTTTGAATATTGGTTGGGTATCTTGATTAGAACACAAAATTACAAGGCTAATGAGTTAATTTTGAAAATTTTGAAATTTTCGGAAAGTTAGGTTGAAGATTATGAATAGTAACGAAAAACCTACAAAACTTTGAAGGAAAACCTACAACAGCAAAAAATATTTTACAGCGATAAACCTACAAAATACCAATAACTAACCTATAAAAGAAAAACCTACATTAAACGAAAAACAAACCTACAAAGCAAGATAAACCATAAACCTACATAACCAACCTTAAAAACATACATATAAAGCATACAAAACTAACATTATAGACCCACATAACTAACCATACAAATCCACATAATTGACTTTCCAAACCTACAAAAGAAGGCTAATCTTGTGATATGAAACGAAATACACCTACAATGTGTTAGTTATAAACCTACAAATCATGCAAACAGTCAACCTACAAAAGATACTTATAGAACCTACATAACACCTATCAAAAACCTACAAAACATTTGCAACGTAACACCATAGCATATCCAGAAAACCTACATAGTCTGATTTGTAAACCTACAAATCATGCAAAAAGTCAACCTACAAAGGATACTTTTATAACCTACATAACACCTATCGAAAACCTATAAAACATTTGCAACGTAACACCATAGCATATTCTGAAAACCTACCTAGCCTAATTTGTAAACCTACAAATCATGCAAACAATCAACCTACAAAGGATACTTGTAGAACCTACATAACACCTATCGAAAACCTATATAGCCTGATTTGTAAACCTTCAAATCATGCAAACAATCAACCTACAAAGGATAATTATAGAACCTACATAACACCTATCGAAAACCTACAAAACGTTTGCAACGTAACACCATAGCATATCCAGAAAACCTACATAACCTGATTTGTAAACCTACAAATCATGCAAACAGTCAACATACAAAGGATACTTTTAGAACCTACATAAAACATATCAAAACCTACAAAACGTTTGCAACGTAACACCATAGCATATCCAGAAAACCTACATAGCCTGATTTGTAAACCTACAAATCATGCAAACAGTCAGCAAAGGATACTTATAGAACCTACATAACTCGTACCGAAAACCTACAAAACGTTTGCAACATAACACTATAGCATATCTAGAAAACCTACATTGCCTGATATATAAACATACAAATCATGCAAACAGTCAGCGTACAAAGGATACTTATAGAACCTACATAACACCTATCGAAAACCTACAAAACGTTGTCAGTTTGTCTACATCCACCAAAAAAGTTTCTCGTTTTCCGCACGCTGACGTGGAATTACTCATTCATTAATGACAGTTTCGTAATATTTTTTTTGGTTTTTCAAGGAAACAAGAGTAAAATTGCCTTATTTCACCTCGAAAGATTAGATTTGCAAACCCAATCTTTTTTGTCATTTCCCTTTTCTTTTTAAACTAGATTTGCAATTCACCTTTTAAATTGATACAAAAGATTTTCCCTAAAACATTAGTTATTTTGGGACAAAAGGAGTATCAACGATTACTTCTTTAATCAGTTTTAATAAAATAGCAAATTGTATGACTTTATTAATATATAAAAATGAATTGAGGTTGATTGACCTCCACAACAACCTACAGAGCTCATTTTTGAATCACGTGCTAAATCTTGAGTGTGAATATATGTTCAGAATATATCTTGTATGCTCACTCACTGTGCCACTCACAACCTCGGAAATGGGAGAAATGAGAGCCAAACGATGGAACTTTGGAGCAAACGAGGTTGTGGAAGAGTCATGCTCACAGCATGTGCGTCATTTTCTGAACCTACTTGCTGATAATCTCGATGGCAATGACTCAAGAAAGGTCATCCCTCTCGGACATGGCGATCCTTCTCCCTTTCCAGCCTTCTCCACCGATCCTGCTGCAGTTGAAGCAGTCTGTGATGCTCTTCGTTCCTCAAAGTTTAACCACTACTCTACTTCTTCTGGTCTTCCTCTTGCTAGGGAGTAAGTTCATTAACTCAGACTTGCTTGCTTGTTCAGATCATCTTACTGATTAATTTGAGAACCCTCCAACTATATGATGAACTGTTTTAGTTTTCATGAGTCATGTTTTGTTCATATAGAGAAAGAAAGGATTTTGGGTTTGTGTTAACTTAAGTTAAGCTTTGAGAGAAAGGATATTTGATGACTTTGGTGTTTCTTTTTCCTCTGCAACAGGGCAGTTGCAGAGCACCTCTCCTGTGATCTATCTTACAAGATCTCTCCAAATGATGTACATCTCACAGCTGGTTGTCATCACGCTATTGCAGTCTTGATCTCCACACTCGCGGTTCCTGGCGCCAACATTCTGCTTCCTAGGCCTTCTTATCCGATGTATGACTCCAGAGCAGCTTTCAGCCAGCTTGAGATCCGTCGCTATGACCTCCTTCCAGATAATGGTTGGGAAGTTGATCTCAATGCTGTTGAAGCTCTTGCTGATGAGAAAACAGCGGCTTTACTTCTTATCAATCCCTGCAATCCATGTGGAAACGTCTTTTCCCGTCAACATTTGCATAAGGTGTCCACTCTCTTTTCATGTTTCTGTTTCCATTGTGATTGTACTTTGAAATGGAATTTGTCATCGTTTTGTTTATTTGATGGATCAAGATTGCAGAAACTGCAAGCAAGCTTGGAGTACTTGTGATCGCAGACGAAGTCTACAGAAATATGATCTTTGGGGAAAAGCCATTTGTGTCCATGGCGGAGTTTGCAGAGATAGTGCCAGTTATAATGTTAGGAGGAATATCAAAGAGATGGTTCGTTCCTGGTTGGAGATTTGGATGGATGGTGACTCTTGACCCTCACAACATCATGAAAGATTCCGGGGTTTGTTGCTTACTTGCTCAACAATCAAATACTGTATATTTTTCCAAAACGAAAGTGACCAAACATGATTGTTTATTCCTTTGATATAATATTAGCTTGTTGGGAGTCTTGCCAACGTTCTCAACATGTCAACAGATCCCACGACTTTTATTCAGGTGTGGCATTAGCATGCATGGCTGCAACTGAATCTACTCCTTTTGTCTCTTTTGACTCATTGATCACATTTTTTGGTAACTCTCCCTTCATTGTAGGGGGCAATTCCGGATATCCTTGGGAAGACAGAGGACGAATTCTTCTCATCAAAACTGAAAACTCTAAGAGAATGTGCAGAGATATGTTACGAGGAGATCAAAAAGATTCCTTGCATCACTTGCCCTTACAAACCTGAGGGCTCAATGTTCACAATAGTAAAGAGATACCACAAGCTAACATTGATTGATCAAGAAGCTCAAAAGTTAAAAGAGTTTTGTTGGGTGCAGGTCAAGTTAGATTCTTCGTTGCTTGAAGATATCAGCGATGATTTGGAATTCTGCTGCAAGTTAGCTAAAGAGGAATCTTTGATCATCTTACCAGGTAATATAAACCTATGAGTAATCTGAGCTTTGTTGACAGTAACAAGAACTGAAGTGATTGTGATTGTGATTGTATATACAGGTCGAGCTTTTGGGCTTAAGATGTGGCTGCGCATCACCTTTGCTGTTGAGCTCGAGCTCCTCAAAGACGGGCTTTCCAGGCTAAACAACTTTGCCCAGAGACACTCCAAAAAGCAGCCAGGAGAAGTTAGTTATTTCAACATAACAAAACCCTCTGGCTCTACTGGAAGTTTAGTATAACAGACGCCGTTAAAAGACAGACGGAGCCACGTTTGCTACCGTCAATATTCAAAATGGAACCTTTTTGTATCTTTGTAATAAGAACTAGGAATGTTTGCTCCAACGGCTATATTATCTATATCAAAGCAACTGTTTGTCATAAATTCTCCGATTTCACAGGCAAAGACGCAATTAATTCGCTCTGAGATTTTCAGTTTTCAAAAGCTCATTGTTATAAATGGAGTCTACGCCTCCTTATCATCGATCCAACACTAAATCAGCCTCTCGTCTCGCTTGTGTTAGAAATACGAACCAAGAACCTCCAAGTATTTCTCTTGATTTGGTTCTAGCTTCTCCGAAGAGCAACGCTACTCTCTACCCATCATCACCTGTCTCCCTCAGATCCTCTTCTTCTCCTCTTCGTGATGTCCTTCTCTCATCTCCTTCCCCACTTCGCAAATCGAGGACCCGTTTAGCTGATCGATTCGAAATGGTCTCTGAAGATCCACCTGCTGCTGCTGTGGTTCGCAAACGTGGTAAGGCAAAGGGAGGCCAAAAGGGTCTTCTTGCTTCTCCCAGAAATCCAAGGAGAACGAGGCGTAGGTCGGAAGCTGTCGAAGAAAAAGATACTGCTACTGTGATTGAAGAAATCGTGAAGCCTAGAAAGAGGAAAACTGATTCTCGCCCTAAGAAGGATAAGAAAACTTCAGCTGCTTTGTTACATCCTCCTTGCTCGTCTTCTGATCTTCCGAGTATACTCTTTATAAGCTCTTCCTTCTGTCGGATTTATTATCTACCTATGTGTTTCTGCTTGATATCTGATCTGCTTGTGTATTGGCTTTGTGGTTAGGTGAAAATGCATGTCAAAGTGATTTGAATCGAATTGGAGAGATTATTAGTGATTTGGTAATGTGGAGAGATGTGGCCAAATCGACTCTCTGGTTCGGTGTGGGATGTCTGTCTTTTCTGCCTTCTTGCTTTACCAAAGGAGTTAATTTTAGGTACACACATTACTATTGATTCTACTCTCTAGCTTGTGTTTATTGCCTCAATCATGTCTGAAAGTCATATGACCTTTTCCTGTGTTTTGAAGCGTTTTCTCGGCGATTTCCAATCTAGGACTTGTGTTACTTTGCGGTTCGTTCTTGTCAAACACTCTTTGTCAAAGGTACACTACATTTGTGGTTCCTTTGCAGTTTTGTTTGGTCTCCTCTGTAAGCTAACATTTAGCTTGATTCATCAATGTGCTATCTTTAGGAAAAACGAAGACACAAAGAGAGTGTTCCATGTGACTGAAGATGATGTCTTGCGCTTATCCCGAAGACTGCTTCCCGCAGTCAACTTTGCAATTTCAAGGACTAGTGAGCTTTTTTCGGGGGAACCATCAATGACACTCAAAGTAAAGATTGACAAATAGTCCACTCTCTCTCTGTTATATTCGTTATGGCGCTTGCTTGGTGGTTTACTTACCCTTTCATCTGCTGCTTCTCTTTCGTCAGGTGACACCATTTTTGCTACTTGGAGCTGAGTATGGTCATCTCATAACACTGTGGAGGCTATTCGCTTTTGGTATGATATGGAACACAAACTTTAACAATGATAAGCCTTATGGGAGCTGAACTGATATGTGTGTGTTACTGAAACAGGTTTCTTCCTCAGCTTCACCATCCCAAAGCTGTATTCATGTTACACCCATCAGATTAGCCAAAAAGGTGAAGAAACCGAATATATTGTCAATTGAGTTAGAAGCAACTCTCAATGTCATTAGAGGTCTTGGTTCAATGTTTTAAAATCTTGACTTAGTCTAATTTTGACTTGATTAGTTGAAAGAGTGAAAACGAGAATAGGTGAAGCATGGGAAGCCTGCTCACACAAGAAGATCTTGGCAGGCTCTGCATTGACAGCATTTTGGAACTTGACTAGCATTAGAGCCCGAATTTTTGCAGGTAATTTACTTAACCAATGGTTGACAGACAGAGTATTTGTTTTGCTCCATCCCAAACTATAACTTAAAAATCTTTCACGTTTTGCAGTCTTTATCATCCTGGTGATATTTAGGTATATGAGACAGAATCTACCGCTGAATCCAGAGGAAGTCGAGCCTGTTGAGAATGAGAAGCAAGAAAAAGCAACGCCTCCACAGACACAGCCGCCTGAAGAACAAGCACTAGTGCTGGTGGTTGCAGAAACTGAAGGATCAAAGAAACTCTAGTGTTTGTACTTTATGTCTACCCTCATCTTTGGCCGAGACTACAATGGTTACATAAAGATCCATGGGACATAAAGAAGAAACTTAGAACTTTCCTTCATGTTTAAGCAACAAGCAAATCAATGTGCCACTTTGATTGCCAAAACTGCTACTTCTTTTCCTCCTTACTCTGCTATCCTTGATTATGGTATTTTAGACTCGAGGATGTCTTTTGAATTAGTAAAAGTTGTGTATTTTTGTGTATAAAGATAAAACAATGCAACTTTGAGTTTGTGTGGGGATGTAACAGAGATCAGATAGTTGATTGAAAAGATAAGGGATATTTGCCTTTGATATGAAAATCTAAGACAAAGAGATCACTTGTTATTGTGCAGTACAACAATATTCTTTGCCTAAAGTCTCTTAAACCTTCTCGCTGGTTGGCATTAGGTACGCTTAGGCATCATCAAAAGTCCTCTTTGCAAGCTGATAAATTATACCAAACATCAGTTACTCTCGTCTGATCAATACAACAGATCTTAAAGAGGCTAAAAACAAATACAATCTCTCCACGAAACTCAGAAAAAGGGGTAAAATCAAGAGGGTTTTAGTTCCTATGTGTTGTGGGGAAACAATGCTTTAAAAGGTAGAGTTTTGTACATAAACTGTAGCTTCAGTGTTCTTCTGGCTAACTCATCACACATCATCATTGCAAGCTGGGAGTATAAGACCAATCAGTAATGATTCTTTCATTAGGTTCTCTATAAATCAACTCAAATGCGTTAACCAACAAGAAAAGTTCACCACATGGTTTCTTTTCACTTAGGAACCGAATTTAAAACACATTGCAGCATCAAACATTGATCGGTTCTAAAGCTTATTGCGTGGACTCATCCTAATTATTTTATAGAAGTTCTTAAAATGTTATTTGCAGGAAACTCAGATCTTGGCTTCTTTGTCTTCATCTACTCTTCTGTCAGCCTACAACACCGAAAAACTAGACCAACTGAGCCGTCATCTCTTTACAACGTCAAGCAGAAAGACAACAACAATTGATCCAGTTTTTCGCCCACAGCAACAAACAAAAAGTCCTAAACCAATGCAAGCTTTTAAATGACAAATCTAACCCATTCTCTATCCAAGTTCGACACAGCAACTTTACAGCCAGCTTTCTACTTATGCTCACACAAAAGCTACAACAGAAACAGTTCTCAAACACACACCATGAATCAAACAAAGCATATCTCTACTCATTTAGTGCAGACATAAGTCATATCCAGACATTACAGGGATATAAAGAAAGGATAAGAGAGTATACCGTCAGAGAGCCAGCCATAGCTTTGCCCGGAGATAGAAAGCATTGAAGTCATTAGCGCTGAAGCTGTTGCCGAGTGGTATGGTAACATTGACTCCACACAGAAGCTCAATTCCACAGGATTTCTATCACCAAATCAAAAATATATAAAAGAAATTACTAAGTAATAGACCATTAAAATTGACATCGAGATGCAAAATCTCATCTTTCTACTTCAGTGTAATATCAATGATTGCAAGCTCCTTCTTTTCAAAAATTTCCTTCCACTATTCGATCAAATTGTGCCCTTTTCAATGATTGCAATTCGAGAAAAGATAAAAGAAGAAGATGCAAATCTTCATTCAAAAATATATAACCTTGAATCATCAAACTTCTGATACTAGGAAATGAAGTCAAATCAGAAAATGGGTATAACAAAGAGGTCTATCAGACTAACCGGAGAGGGGAAAGCAATGGGCTTCTTCTAGCAGAAGCTCTAAACAAAGGCGGGGCGGATTTGGCTTGAGAGGCGAAGCGGCCAGTGGAAGCAGTGAAGCTCCGAGAAGAAGCAGCTCGAAGCATCGATCTGGCACCGGAGGCGACGGCGGAGGCGGCCATCGGAAGAGAATATCGAAAAGAAGAAGAGATTGGTAAATTTCAATGGATTCCGATGAAGAGAAGACGAGAAAATGATAAACCCTATAAACCGTGAAGGCCTTTTTTGTTAGCTAGCGACGAAAAATTCCTCTACCTACAATTTCCATTTGTTGTATCAAAAAATAAAAATAAAATATATGCACATTAGTTATAAATGGGCCTAGAAGATTCAAAATACCCAAAATTAGAAGTTTGAAACAGTATTGGGCCGAATTAAGGATGTTATATGCGAAGTTCACGCGCTCAGGTATCAAGGATGTTTGTATGCGAATTTGAATTGTGTTCACGCGCTCAGGTCTTACGAAAAAGTTGTTTTTTTTGAAAATAGGCATTTTGGGTGGGTTATATAGTCCACGGTTTTTGCAAACACGTGCTCTACGCGCTTATGATGCGCGTTGGATTTTTTACAGATAATTTTTCTAATTTGGGCTTCCATTTAATTTTTGTCCATTAACTACTAGATCATCTGGGCCTTATATTTATTTTCTTTTCTGTATCCATTTTCGTGGCCTTATATTGAAATGGACCCCTCTCCCTCAAGCAGAGTATTGGGCTTAGCTGGTAGAATATAGTGGGCTTTAACGAGAGTATTTTTTTTTCGTTTCTCAGTCTTCACTCTTCAGTAAGAATGATTAATTCATCAGGTCTTTTCTTCTGCAAAACTATATTTTGGTTTGTATAAAGATTTTATAGGGATCGAAGCTTTTATTTTTGGAAGGTCATCTTGTGATTAAAACCAAAAACAAACTAAAATGTCATACAAAGATCCCATGATATTGAAATAAGCTTGAACGAGGATAGAAGCATAACACAATGAGATCATAGGCGAAATCATTAACACATTTAAAAACTGAAGAGAAGTGAGAATTCAGCAGGTAGCAGACACGGTCTCTTTGCTGTTCCTATGGTGGTCTCGAAAATCACTACTCTTTATCTCCTTACTCCTCTCTGTAGTCTGGATTCTCCTCTAGAATGATGAACCCTTCTAGTATCGGCGACAGTGGAATGTATCTGTTTCCCATTTACAATCCAAGTTTTATAATTACACAAGATCGAAGCTATTTCATATGAAGAGAAGAAGAAAAATAGAAAAGGTACAAGGAAGAACTTACTTGTCTGTGGCTAGTTCGGCTCTCTCACCAGCAGCCAATAGAACAGGTGTAGAATGTGTCTGGAAACCGGTTATGGTCTTGGGCCGTCCTGCTTGTCCAACCACATCAACTGCTTGTCCTACCCGCACTGGCACTGACAGTGGCTTCAGGTCTTTGTCCACTGTTAACATCATCCTTGGCTACATTTTTTAAAAGAAAATTTGGATCACAATCAATCACATAGTGAAATAATCCGACCCATATAAAAAGAGAGGATAACACAAGACAGATATTGAACTCACTTGCATAGCCAAAACGAGGAAGTACAGCACATAATGGTATTTCCCGAGAATGATTGGTTTCATGTCAAGGCATGCATGCAAGAGTGTTACTATACCAGCAAGTGCGGTTCTGCATGAATAAGGTTCCAATGAGCAGAGTAAGGATCACATGAAAAATCTTTCAACATTCAAGTATCAAAAACCTTTGGTAATAGAGGTAACAAAGATAATGATCAACTTACGGCGATAGCAAGAACCGTTCAGAGTGAAAGGGAGTGAGCGTTAAGAGACCCTTTCCCATGTGCACCAGACCTTGAGCAATACGCACCTGTGTATTGATTTGCCAATTAAGCAAGATGACTCCAAACAAGAACAAAAAATTTACAGCTACATACAAAAACAGAAACAAATTGTTAAGGAACACATTACACAGAAGAGAAGACTGGCGTCCTTGTAATAATAGCTGGAGAGGTTCCGAAGCATCCCGGCTATTCTTGCATTATTAGTTCCAGCGCCAATTAGTCCCAATGATATAATTGCTGCCTGTAGGAGTCAAAAAAAAGATCAGTCTCCTCTGGATACTATTAAATTAAACAACTATTGGACAATCTATGAAGCGAAATGATTACTAACCATGGCAACTTCTGAATCTGTGTCATGGCTAAGCCGGCTCAAGGTGTCCATTACAGTCACCTGGAGTTGTGGGAGAATATTAAACTTCATAACCACCAGCAGTATCCTGTAAGCAGATGGAGTAATACTAAATTTACATAAGTAGTCACCTTTGGATTTGATATACATAGGAGACCAAGTGCCAACGGCACAGCACGTCGGATGTTTTGTTCTCCATATTGTAGCATTCTCTCTAAAGAACGGATCTCCATATCAATGCCCAGTTCTTCAGACATAGCAACCATCGCTAATCCAAGCACAGCTGGACCCTGGTGGATGTCACCTTTCTCAAGATGCTCTCCACACTGAGCAAGAAGGTCTTGGACCTGAACAAACATGGAGGAGTCAACTAAACTAGAAATCAATAAACAATGCCATTCGACCACCACCACAAATGATTAGATACCTTAAGGACATTCCCAGTTCCAGCATAAGCACAGGAAAGAAGTGTCATATCACAATACTTTCTGATTTTCTCATTGAAAGTCTTTGAAACTTCAGCTGTAGCCTCTACACTTTCCTGGTAGACATTGAAACGAGTTGACACTGGTCAAGAAACGCAAATAATGATCACAAACAAGGAGCTAGATTAAATTCTATAATGGCCAACCTGTTTGCCCAGGTATAGAAGTCCAAGGCCTAATGGCAAGAAACGAGTGAGAGCGTCTCCCAGTTCTGCCTCACTTCGATCCATCAAAGCAAATATAATAGATTGTGCTACTTCTTCATTACAGGAACCAACATAGATCATTCCCAAAGAAAGTGAAGCAAATGCAATCACATCAAGAGGTGCTTTCGCATCATTCAATATAGGCGACAATTTGCTTCTTATCTGTCAAAACAATGAGATGTAAATGTTTCATGAACACCGAAACATTCAACAAGCAAAATTGGTTATATATAAAGGAAACAATATCTTCACCTGGTCATTTTGAGAACCTGCATACGCAATTCCAAGACCCATGATAGCACCAATTCTGACAGATGAATCCTCTTTGTCTATATAGTCTCCAAGAAGTGCTAATGCCTGATAAATAAAGCTGAGTAAGATGATAGAAGGGATGACTATACTAGCAACGGTGCTTCTCACAAAATCAAACACGACATCAACTCACAGGGTCACAATCGTTCTTAATGCCACAATTTACAATTCCAACTCCCAGCAGTGCTCCAGCAATGATAGAGTTATCATTACTGTGAAAATATTTGTCGAGTTGAGAAAGTCCAGAATCAACATCCCACAGTTGAATCATACCCTATGATAAAGAAACAACATCAATTACAATTTTTACTTCCATGAACTGAACACAGCAAATAGTTCATCAAGTAAGAAAAGGCATACCAGACTAGCAGCTGCACTAGTCTTGCCATGTTCTTTATTTTTAAATAGCCAATTTCCAGAAGATCCAGCGGTTGATTCTGAAGGAACTGTCATTAGTTTGTCCTGCAATAGGCAAATATATTAAGAGAACAGGTCTGCCACTACATTCATATTACGACTATCTGCAATCATACCTGACCAAAACCAGCATTAACAAATGCATTGACAAACGTAGCAGCCAAGTTCTGTCTAGCCGAATCCACGCTTGCACCGGAGCTTGCCCTGCCATCGAGCAAGTGAGCCTACAAAGTTCAAAAGAATAAGTCAAAAACTGAGGAATATATATTTGTAATTAAATTCATGAGAAGCATGAGTAACATCAATTAAAATTAAATTACCTTGTAGATGTCTTCAGGCGTTTTGGCCTCCATGACCTCAATATCCCTTGCAAGAGTCAAATATCCTTCACTTAATTTAGTGTTGTTAACTATATCTTGTAGGGCTTCTCGTTCATCATCATCAGCAACCATCTCATCGTCAAGGTCAAAAGTTATGCCCTGCAGACAAGAAAACGAAGAGAAAGAAGCATAAGAAAGTACATCATCGGCACTGTGACACTGTGAATGGCAAGCAGTGATGCAGCAGTTGATCGCTGTCTGCCTTACAAGAGAAAGGAAGAGCCCAATGTGGTCTTCCCACATAAACAATGCACATTGGTACCAAAGCAAAAGAAACATCATGGTTAAGCAAGAAAAAAAATTGAATTCCCTCTATATCATGCTCGATAACAACTACTTATTTTTTTATCTATTACCATTATGTACATCCCGAAAACAGATTATAATCGAATAAAAGCACAGTAAACTCTAAGTTCATATAGAAATAAAGATTTTAAACCAAAACCTACGTGCAAAACAAAGGGAGAGATGGAAATGTTATATGTAGTACAGTAGAGTTAGTTAAGAACTTACATGACGAGCAATCATGTAACAGAACTGTTTCTTCCTTAGCAGATCAGCACATGAGGTAAATACTTGTTTAACATACTGCAATACAGAAAATATATCATAAAGCACATTAATCAATCAAACGTCTGAACAACTAATCGAAATACTTTACAGAGTGATTCCTTCTTCCAGCTACTTCAGAGCGCAGAAGAATAAAATGATACTACATTCTATAGAAATATTCGATACCTGCGTGTTATCAAGAAATAATGCAATCTGCAGAGCGTTTGGATACTCTTCAAACTTCATGTAAATCATGTAGGAAATATCTAGTACCAACACGTCATCTGGTCCAGGAAGGTACCTGAAAATTCAAATATATGAGGCGTCAAAGAGACTTTTGTGAGCGATGTAATCAAGCTATGCTAACCACTTGCTTCTATATGAGTGATCCAAAACAATATAGGCAATAAAACAAAGACTGGTCTAAAAGCACAAATAAGAGTGAAGAAATAGAATGAATAGGACTGATTGTTGAAAGTACCTTGCAGCACTTGTGAGATAGTTGCATGTCCTCTTGAAATTTGTTTTGTCTACATGCTCAAGTAAAAGATCAAGATCCTCAACATCCATTAATAGGTCTACAGCTTCGGTTTCTGCATTATGCTGCAAGGAGTAAAATGAATTCCTTTAGACAAGAAGAAATAAACGAAAAACAAAAACAAAAGGTGCAAGTCCCAAACATATTAATTAAGAAATATCTACACATGCACTACAGGGGCCAAGGACCAAAGAATAAAACGATAGCCAGGAATTCACCTTCATATGAAAAGAAACAATTTGCTGCACAAGCTCCATTAAATCGTCGACACTGGCATCCTCACTCTGAGACAACAAACAGGTAAACAACCATATCTCAGTGACCTTTCTCATTGAATAAGACACATATACTTATTCCTCCAAACATCAGAAGGATAAACTCAAACTCAACTTTCAATAACCTTGGAATATGTGCAAAAGTCCTAGGAAGTGACACTGAATTGCCAAAAAGAAATTGATAAACTGATTTCTAACCTGACGCTTTGTATACTCTTGCGCAATCTCTCCAGCTAAGTTCCTGACATATTCGTGACCCCACGATCCAATGTCACCCTCTGTTCCAATCAATCTATAACTTAAGCTTTCCTGGAATGTTAGGGTAAGAGAAAGTGAATAGAAATACAAATATGCCTCAAAATATACAAACCAAACAAAATAAACTCAACAGAAATTTTGAAAGAACCCCACAACAGCTGTATTAAGACATACCCTTTCACCTTCTGCAGACATTGTCAGGGCCAAGACAGACAGAATATCTGACAAGTATTTCTGCAAGCATAGCAAATGCAATCTGTAAGCCATACCCAAGAAAACAGTATAGGGACAAAGGTGTTCTCAAAGAGTATAATGACATACCTTGAGATCAGAATCAGCCATTGTTTCATGAAATGCTTTAAGAGTTCCATAATGAGGACGGAGAAACTTTAGTGGTTTTGGAACTGAAGTCATGGAGCTTGTTGAAGCTCGGATTTCCTGCCTATAGAACAAAAACACACAACGGAGGTTAGATTAAAATAAAGAGTAATTAAAAACACGTACACTAAGAGCAAAGAAAAAACACGTTGTAAGTTCTACAAGCTTCAATGACAATAATCTGAAAACGCCACGCTAAGAAAGAGATTCAAGACTTACCTCATGCTTTCAAGAGCAGCCTTCTGCAATTCCGGATTAGGATCCTGAACCCTCTCGACATAGAGCTCAAGGTTCTGCTTAAGTTCCAAGTCCTCTTCAGACTACAATCACACCAATGTACAGTAAGGTCCTTTAGTGACTGATTCTATAAGCAAAACCTCCTCCAATCACAAGTTAACATGGTTCTACGAATCCAAAGTTTATGATATCGCTAGTCGAATGATGACATTACTTTCACTTTGACAAACGAAAAACCCTAAATCTATGACATTCTACTTCGATTGGATCGAATTTCAGTAACAAAAACTGAGTGCGTATCCTACAGATTTAAAACTAAATTCCTCTCTAATGTGCCCAGATACTAAACAATTCCAACTACACTAGCGAAATACAATACCGAGAAACAAAAACCTAAATCAAACCGAGAAAAAGAAGAAGAAAAGAAACAAAACTCACAAGGTCCTCCTCCTTTTTATCGTCCTTCTTCTTTGGATCCTTAGAAGGAACCTTAACAGTAGCTTCATCTTGCTTCGCACCGCCTCCGAGACTGTTGGGATCCTGAGTTGGAGCCATTCTCGTCAAATTAGACCCAGATCAGACTGAAATACTCGCGAAAGAGCTTGAAAAAATTTGAACAGTCGGCCGAATCGAGTAGCTTAGAGTTGAGCAATCGAAAAATCGAATTGCAAAAGAAGACACAAACAAAGGAAGAAGAAGCATAAAACACTTCTACAAACTCAGAGAGTAATTACGGAAAATGAAAAAACAAAGTCGAGAATATTAGAGGAGATAACCCCTTTTTCAAGATTTCTATTTTACATCCAGCCCATTACACTTTCTTCTTCTCTCAATTTAGCCCATTATATTTTGTTATGTCAATTTAGCCCATTATATTTTGTTATGTCAATTTAGCCCATTATATTTTGTTATGTCAATTTAGCCCATTATACTTCAACTGTTAACTCAGCCCGTTATTATTTTACTGTCAGCTCAGCCCATTAAGCTTATGGGCCTACCATGTTTTAATTATTATCTTTTTGCCCACTTCTAAAACTTTTTTTTTTTTGTTAAAATTACAATTTTTATAATAATTTATACAATTTTTTATTATAGATTTATATTTCTTCAACAATAGAAAAATAAAGGTAATAGAAACTTTAGAAATAGCACGATTATTCGAAATAACGCTATTCAAAATTACAATCTCTAAAATTACAGCAGCAGATTGCAAAATCTCTAAATAGAAAGGCTAATTAGCTAGCTCGTAAAATTCAAATTACTTCAAAATTTTGTTCTTATGTAAACACTATACCCTATTCTTGGCTTGAAAGTCTAATATAAATTACAAGTTGCTAAAAAATATTATTAATGTGATTTTTTTTACATGAATTTCCGCACTTTTTTTTATTGCTAGAATCCTTCTATATATCTATCTTAAACACATATGATTACAAAAAATTAATTAAAAATTTAGAAAAAAAATAACTTCACATGATTATTAAAAAAAAAGTGCAGAAATTCATGTCAATTGTCAATAGAATACACCAACAATATTTTAAATGTATTGAAAAAAGTTTCAATAATATAAGAACGTATAATGTGATTTGTCAAATGTAACGTTAATGAAAAAAATTATTGTTAATTTATGTTTACAAAAAATTTTTATGAAAATTTATATTTCACATATCAATTTCATTTGATCTTTAGTGTTTTTATCTAATATCAATTATGAAAATAGATTACCGATGTATAAGTTAATAAAATTGTAAAATTATTTAAATTAGAAGTATTTATACCCGCATGCATGTGCGGAAAAATCAACTAGTACGATAATAATTTAGGATAACTCAGTTACAAGTTATCTTATTATTAAAATAATAATTGTAATAATATTTTATTGCATAAACGAATAAAAAATCTTATATATACAGTATAATGTGACCCAAAAACTAAAAAATAATAAATAACATAAAACTCATATAATCAAAACTTTTCTACTTTAATTTTCTTCCTTGGTAACATTGACAATACCATTGACTTTTCTTGTTTGATGACATCAACAGAGTTAGTTAGTTATTAACAGAAAATTAGGTATTTGGAAGTCTATGTTACAAATGAAATTTTGATAATTTAGTTATTGACTAGAAAATAAAATAAAAAAATAATAAATGAGAATGTGGTAGTGAAAATGTTTTGAACAACAATGGAATCCCAAAAAATTTTGTTAATTAAATCGACAAGACCCGATTTATAGCCAAATTACTCCAACTGAGCTGGACGGGATCCGAACTCACTACTTAATATCAAAGTAGATCAGAGATAAACCAACTAGGCCACGAAAAATATCAAATCCTTAATAACCAATCATATATAATAGAAAATTTGATATATTTTTAGTAACTTTTTACTCCTACTATATTACAAAACATTTCATATTATATTAGTTTTCCTTATATATACATATATACATATCATATTTATAATATTAATTTATGATATATATATTTACCTTATGAGCATATATATAAGTCCTAAACAAATACATATATATCAGAGTTAAAATATTTATGTGAATAAATAAATTAGAAAAAAATAAGATGATACTAATATTATAAAAATAATTTTATTTTAAACTATGCTCATATTTTTATTATAATTTTAGATATATTTTGTATTTAAAATAGTAATACAATAAAATATTTTAGACGAAAAAAAGTAGAAAAAATGGTATTTCGCAAATAAAATATGAGTTTTAGTGCATATATTTTATGAGATTTATGCGAACACAAATTAAATATATTTTTTAACCAAAAGAAATTATTAGTAAAAAATAGAATAAGCGTAATAGAAATATAAAGTAATTATCATGTAAATTTTTGATATTTGTAGAATTATGTTTGATGTTTGATAATAAAAATGTAGGTCACTGATCTTTGTTCATTACATTATATGTCATATGATAAATTCATGTTATATTATAATAATGAGTCATTTAATAATGATTTATTAAACCAATTATATGATTGGTTTGATATTATTTGTTATTTGATAATAATATTAGTTATTTAATACATAACAAATTATGACTAGTTATGATTCCTTTGATAATTACATGTTGTAAGAGATTTTATCGTAACATTTTGAAAAAATGATTGCATAGTGGGAACCTACCATATTTGCTAATGTCATAACATTATGAAAATGCTATATTACACGTTTGACAACATAGTTTTGCACTAAAATTGAACATTTCTCTTGTAGTGAATTAGAAATATGTTGTTGCTATTAATGAACTTGGTCGCCGTAAAAGTAAGATTAAAAGTTGAACCATGACAAGTCTTGACATGATACTCCTACAAAACATCAGTAAATACAAATTAACCTGAACCACAACCAAGTATTTCGTCAGTTTTGCCTTATTTCGTCAGTTTAGATCTTCTCCGATCATGATGATTTTAGATTATAGGATTTTGAATTTTTTTTGTCTCTCTGGGTCATAAACTGGTTTGGTGTTTTAATTTGTCTAGAGCCGAAGCAAGATCTCCTTCCAGAGGACCTTCTAGAGGAGGAAGATCTCCAGCTTCCAGAGGATGAAGATCTCCAGCTTCCAGAAGAGGAAGATAAGCCAATTCCAGCTGAGGAAGATGCTGAGGAAATTGTGAATCTGCTCACTTTCCGGACTGGTCAAATAGGTATGAGTTTTGTTTCGTCACTTTTAGTGTTTAAATCTTCTCAGTCTATTGTATATATTGTCTCTTGTGCAATTATATCTATTGTCATATTCATTAACTAAACGAATCAATTATTTCTATTTGCAGCTCTTAACGATGTGTTGTCTAGATTTACTATCCCTTGGCTCACTTTGGATGATTTTGAGATCCTTTATGATGAAGCTTATTTGCTTCCTCTTTCAATTCCTATTGTTGCTGAGCCAGGACTCTTTTACATCTATTATGACACATATTTAATTGATAACTTCGCTTATCAATCCCAATTTGACTTTTGGATGAGGTTTTTTGGTGTGGAGCAGGCAGATTATGTCGAACTCATTGGTGTTGAAGGAAACCATCCGGTGTTTATGATATTCAACCGCCGGATCGTACGTTTTGATGATATATGTTTCGTGCAGTATGTATATATTTGAATTTTTGCTTTCTTATTATGTTATGTTTTCTATTATCTTATATTATTATGCTTTTTTGTTATCTATCTTATTTTAATAACAATCGTTTCTAATAGATTGAGTAATTATTAATCCAAAATCAATTATGAGAACAGTAATTATTACTTGTTTCTTAGATACTGTGATTATCCACATGAATACTAAATAACTAAATCAATCAACAAGAGAAAAGCAAATAGAACTGTGATGGCATGAGAATGAAGCGAAGCAACAAAGATGTAGGGGAGAATTATCAAGTTGGCGAAAGTATTGTGTTCCATCTAGTAAAGAGAAAATTAATGAGCTTCAGAACAAATTGGAGCAATTTAAAACTGATGATACCAAGTCATCAGAGGAAATAGCTGAAGTTTCTTACCAATTATACCAAGCTTATAGAGATGAGGAAGTATATTGGAAACAGAAAAGTAGAAATAAATGGTTAAAAGAAGGAGATAATAACACAAAGTTTTTTCACTCTCAAACCAGGATTAGGAGGGCAAAAAATAAGATTTCAGGCTTACTGGATTCCAATGGTAAATGGATATCAGATGAGGAGGCTATCGGGGAGTTGACTTCTTAAATATTTTGGAGAGTTGTATACGTTTATGAGTCTTCTTACTTTTCAGAGGCTCTTCAAGGTGTACCAAATATGGTTACTCATGATATGAATAATTTTTTAATGTCTCCAGTTTCAGAAGATAAGGTGAGAAAGGCAATTTTTTTGATGAACCCGGATAAGACACCTGGGTCGGATAGGATGAGTGGTTTATTTTTTCAGAAATTTTTGGGTATTATTAAAAATGATTTGGTTCATCTTGTCAATGATTTTATGAGATGTGGACATTTTGACCTAAGACTGAATGAGACAAATGTTTGCTTGATTCCTATAAAGGAAAAACCAACACTAATCTCAGAATATAGGCCTATAAGTCTTTGTAATGTCGGTTACAAAGTAATATCAAAGGTTTTATGTATGCGATTAAAGAGATTTCTTCAGAGTTTGATATCGGAAACTCAATCAGCATTTATTTCAGGGCAGCTTATCTCTGACAATATAATGATTGCTCAGGAAATTTTTCATGTATTACGGACGAATAAGTCGTGTAGAGGTTCATACATGACAATTAAAATACATATGAGTAACGCTTATGATAGGGTTGAGTGGGGTTTTGTTGAACAACTATTGGGGAAAATGGGTTTCCAAGAGTCTTGGATCAAATGTATAATGTGGTGCATAAGATCTGTGACCTACTCTTTTATAATTAATGGCCAGCCAAGAGGAAAAGTGATTCCTCAGCGAGGTTTACGTCAATTTGATCCTCTATCGCCCTATCTTTTTATATTATGCACTGAGGTGCTTATTCATAATCTCAGGAAGGCAGAGGAAAATTAGTCGATTGATGGACTTAGGATTGCGAAAGATTGCCCTACAGTTTCACATCTCCTTTTTGCCGATGATTCTCTCTTTTTCTGTAAAGCCAATGTTTCTCAGGCACGGTCTATTTTAGGTATTCTAAAGATTTATGAGGCAGCTTCTGGAAAACGAATTAACTTTTCAAAATCCTCTATTCAATTTGGACATACAGTAAAACCAGAGGATAGAGCAAAGATTCATCACATTTTAGGAATTTCTAACTTAGGTGGTATGGGTACTTATTTAGGACTTCCGGAGAATCTTGAAGGATCTAAGACCAAGATTTTTAGTTTTATTAGAGGGAAATTAGAGGATAGAATATCGAGCTGGTCAGCGAAGTTACTTACAAAAGGGGGAAAGGAAGTACTCATCAAATTGGTTCTTACAGCTTTACCTACTTATGTGATGTCTTGTTTCAGATTACCAAAAGGAACTATTAGTTCACTAAATAGTGCCATTGCAGATTTTTGGTGGAAAACTAATAATGCTTCCAAAGGTATGCATTGGAAGAAATTGGAGAAATTATGTAAGAATAAATCTGAAGGGGGTCTTGGTTTTAGGTCTATAGAATAATTTAATACTTTAGCAAAAAAATTATGGAGGCTTTTGGATTTTCCAGACTCCCATTTTCCCGTATTTTCAAATGGCGTCATTATAAGGATTCTAATCCCTTAATGACTTCGAGAGTATATTCTCCTTCATATGGGTGGAGTAGCATTATCTCGGCTAGAGGGTTGGTTAGTAAAGGCCTTTTTAAACAAATTGCTAATGGTCGATCAACTTTGGTCTGGCATGATCCATGGATTCCAGGAATTATTCCTAGGGCTGCAACATGTAGGGGACCAGTTATATATTCGGAGCTCACGGTTGATCAATTGATAAATTGTTCAACTAAATCATGGAGAGTTCCCCTGATTAGGCAATTGGTGGATCCTAAGGATGTACCGTTAATTTTGGGAATTAGATTATTTAATCTGGACAAACAAGATACTTTTCGTTGGTATTTTAATAAGGCAGGCAGATACACTGTTAGATCTGGATATAGAATTGCAATGTCATTGGATGATGATAAGGAAGTGTCCTATGGTCCTACTATTGAGGATTTACAAGCAAAATTTTGGAAAATTCAATGTCCATCTAAGATTAGACATTTTCTTTGGCAAGCAATATCGAGTTATCTCCTGGTTAGAGTTAATTTATATAATCGAGGTATTATGTGTGATAAGAGTTGTCCGCGTTGTGTGGCAGATGAGGAAACAATACATCACACTCTTTTTGAATGCCCCCCAGCTCTACAAGTTTGGGCTTTATCTAAAGTCCTTCAGGGATTGGATTGTCCCTAATTCATCACCTTTTGCCAACTTGGATTATCTATTCTAGCATATTCCATATCTAGAAGAGTTACAGGCTTATCCATGGATTATGTGGAATATTTGGAACGCAAGGAATGACAAGGTGTTCTCCAACTCTGATAGAGATCCTCGTGATATATTACAAAATTCTATGTCTGACGCCGAAGTGTGGTACCAAGCTCAGATCCAAAGTGAGGGTGAGTATCCAAAACTTTTAGGAGATAATTATTCGCCAAAATCAATGTTATGGCAAGAGGTATCTTTCCCAAAGATAGAAGAACAAGGGTTCTCTGGGTATAGATGTTTTATTGATAGATCTTGGAAAGATTCTGATAAACTTTCAGGTTTAAGGTGGTATTGTTTTCCAGATTGAATGGATGGAGCTTGTATGGGAGCTAAAGGTGTCTCGCATCGTCTATCACCTTTACATGCGGAGTTTGAAGCAATTTTTTGGGCTATGGAATCTCTCATAGGCTTGGGAATTGTGGAAGTAACATGTCCTACAGATTGCTCAGAGATCCTGAAGATGGTGTCATCGCCAGAAGATTGGCCACCATTCTCACAGTATCTACAGGAGTTCGACAGACTTAGCAGACTCTTCTCCTCCTTTTCATTACAGCAGATTCCAAGATCTCTAAATAGAAAAGCTGATTTGGCTAGCTCGTAAAGTTCGAATTACTTCAAGTTTTTGTTCTTATGTAAACATTGTACCCTCTTCTTGGCTTGAAAGTCTAATATAAGTTACAAGTTTCTGAAAAAAAATTTCTAATACAATCATACAATAAAATAATTATTTTTTGGCAATTTTAATTTACAGCGGAAAGCTGATTTTCTCTCAATCTGATTGTTAGGATGATCCAGCTAATGAATTGGCATCAGAGTTCGATTCCTACCTGTTACATTATGATAACTTAAAAAAAAGATTTTAAGGGTGAGCTTTAGGTTATGGATCGGAATTTGTTGATCCAATGTTGACAAATAAAAAATTTACATCGGAAACTTTCATATTGAAATGATTTTATATGAGTCAAATTTGGTTGAAATTTAGAAAATTATAGTGATAATAAGTTGACTATAACTTGCGTCTAACTATTCTTATGTCAAAAAAGCAAAAACGCTCCCAACTTCAAGCATCGACAAAACTCTAGCGCTCCTCTTCTCCGTCGTCGGCGGTGCCTTTGGCCGCCGGCACCGGATTTCTTCAGCTCATCTTCTTCTTTTCTGCTCCTTTTTCTTTTCTTTGTGTTTTCTTTTCGTTTCTTTCTGGTTCCCCTCTGTCTTTTTCTGGATATTTTCAACCTTTGTCTTCATTTGTATTGTTTTTCTTCTCGGTTCATCTCATCTGATGGAAGCTATGGCTGATATTGTTCGAAGCTCTTTCTTCTGAGGACAAAGAAACCTTCAACGTCTGCACCTCCATCTATCTTCACCGGATATGAGGTTGTTGTTGTCCCTTAGTTCTTTTGTTACTTCTTCGTCTCCTCTGTTTAGAAGATCATCCATCCTTCTTCTCATTCTTCACACTTTCTCCACGGATCGGGACATTGCTTTGTTCCCAGAGATCTCTTCTCCAAAGCCGACGAAAGCAGGAGTAAGTCGAGTTAGATATGCTTTACATCAACTTCGACGATCCTGTTGCAGTATATACAATATCGGGCAAGATACCGATATGGCCCCCCGGCGAGTCTGGAGAAACTGCCGACGTGAAGGAGGCAAGCAAGACTCGAAGACACTCACAAACCCTAGCTAGGTGGTGGATCTTTAGTATATGGGCCAGACCCAACTTTAATCCTTAAATATTTCAATTAAATTCAGCTAGTTTAACCCACACAGGTTATTGGATCAGACCTGATAATGGGTCTTTTATTTGGAATTCCCTATCTAGCCGATTGACTATAGCATTCGAGGACGATGGTATTTTCCGAGGCTTTAGGGAATATTTGGGTGTTTATCTTCCAGGTTTAAGACCTGTGCTTAGGCTAATCATTCTTAGATTGATGTTAGACCTAGGTCTTCATTCCTTCATGGAGAGATTTAGATCCAAAAACCACTCCATTTTGGAGACATTTAACCAAAGCTCAAAGCCTATATGGAAAATGAGCCCCTTTATTTGTTCGACCGATCTTCGTGATGACAGAACTAGGAAGAGTCCAGAATTTGCTTCAGATTCAAGAATCTTTTTCCACTATCTATCCATGAGATCCAATGCGTTAGAGTTTTCTCCGCATGGATATCGTTTATTTTATTTTGTTTCGATGTTGTGTAAGGCTATGCCAAGTATGAATTATTCCATTTCTTATATGATGTAATCCATCACTTTTAAATTAATGAAAGCATATGTTTGACAAAAAAAAAATATCTTGCGTCTTTCGTATAATAAGCTATAGATATGTGTGTGAGTGCAAATGAGAAGCTAGTAATAGTATCCGCACAAAATATAAATAATGAAGAGAAGGACCTTTCACATAGGAAGGAGACGAAAGAGTGAGTGGACACAAATGGAGAAAGAAGAGGTCGTTTTGTTTGGATTTTACGTTGCATCCATGCACTCTCTTCTCTTCTTTCTCGTGGTTCTCTCTCCCTTCATTATTATCTAATGCCATTGTTCTCTCTCTATCCCAAACAAAGTTATATATTCTTATATGGTAACTCACTAAATTAGCATCTTATGTTTCATTTTTCCACATAACCTGGTCAAATTTTCAACCAATTTTGTTTACTACATACACGGATTTGCCTTTTCATAATTGAGAAAGACATTGATCTTTTTTCACGGAACACACTTTTGTAAGGGCGTAATATTGTTACGGTTTGAGAGTTGGATTATAGATTAGTAATTGTCTTGAAAACATATACAAATAACTAATCACATGATAAGAGAGGATATGTGTCATTTTATTTGAGTTATAGAGAGTGTACTTAGCACTCTATGTAAGAAAAGGTCTCTCCTTAATTATTAGTTACATAAGACGATAAAGAAAAGAGATCCTAAGCTTGATCTCAACACTCAACAAGGGCCATAACAAAAACAACCCTTGGAAAAAACTTAACGAAATGTCGTCGAATTTTGTTTGTTTGTTTGTCCCTCTCAGGCACAAGACGCGGTTGGAGGAACATCGGAGACACCGTGACGTTGAAGTTCCGTCATAACGCCATCAACAGCCGGTGGCTTTAGTCCCAAAGGAAGTGGTAGCCATGGCCTAGTCAATACATCTCCTATGGCTGCATCCACGCTCTCTTTTGACTGTCATATTTAGACAAAAACATTAATAACAAAATTATATATACATAAATTCAAAACGAATACTGATAAATCCAATAATTTAGATTCTTACCGGATGTAAATCCAGTAAAGGACGAGGACCACCGTAGCCATGATCGGATTTGTACACGGTGTGATGCGGCGGCGTAGCTCGTGGGATTCCAGCAACCGGCGGTGCTCTAAACCTCTATATATATAATTAGCAACCAAATATACAATTAAATATCGATTTGTATATAGTAACATATATGTAGGAAAACACTATTAAATATGTTTGTTCATTACCGTAGCTACGGTCGGCATATACGGACTAGTCCCATTATGAATCTTCACATACAACCAAATCAATATGTTAGTTTGAATGAAAATTAAACACATATGGCTTTTAAACGTTCCCATATATATAAAGTTATTTAATATTAACAACATGCAATAAACGAATTTGAACTCATGCAAGTGAAACTTAAAATTAAAACAATTGGATGAGTTTATTACCGGATGCCAATAAGGAGAATCGGAGACCCAAAACTGTGGATTAGGCATGGCGTTAGAAGGTGGAGTTAAGTGTTTAGGCCAAACATGTGGCATGACAGACTGATCAACCGTGGGATGTCCCCACACATGTAACGGTCTAAAATGGGGGTGAACCGGAGGCGGTGCCACAGCCACAGGCGGAGACGGTGGAAAGCCAAGAGTGGGTGCGGGTGCAAGCCAACCAGTTTTATTCCGACCATTAAGATTACGTCCAGTGTTGTCTACTCCATAGATATGTCGTTTGCGTGTCCAATCAGCAGCTTCAGCTTCACGAGCTAGCAAATGTTTCCTATGAGACCTATATTTCTGGAGGTGACTAGCGACGTTGTGACGAGTTAGACAATGAACTCCCATAAGCTCCAAAATTCGAGAAGGAACTGCTTTGTCTACTCCTAATTGTTCCACTGCATCCACGAATCTCCTATGTAGCTCTGGTGTCCAATCCACCTATTTCATATACGGATAAAAATTTACTTTACAAAATTAGTTATATATTTGACTATGTAAGAATTTTGTGCACAAAAAAACTCTTAATTTAGTATTCAAAATAAAGCATATACTAAGTTTAATACTATGTAATATTTAAAAAGATTTAAGGGACTAATCCATTCAGACTTTGTCAGTTTGACCGAGTGTCTGACATAATTCATTAATCATTAATAACAATTCTAATAGGGTTTATAAACACTAATGATATGTAACATGAAATTTAGAAGATAACATCCAGAGTTGTATCTTATATTTGAATTGTTTATGTAAATTCAAGTATATATTTTTATTATAATCATTCATAGCTTATTGATAATTCTAAGATTGAAGATTTAAACCTATAGAAGATTAATAATGAATTACCTTCACTTTTCGCTTAACTTCGTTGTTATTGTTTCGATTGTTCTTGGAAGAAGCAGATGAGGAATACTTTCTTTTCCGGTCGTTATCACCGTCATAAGCCACCGTCTCGGCCGCAGCATCATCTCTTTTGCTAACGACTTCTTCACCTTTACCTGAATTACCTTTATTAGTCTCCCCTTGACTATCAGTCTTCTCAAAAGAAGTCGTGGTTATAGTTGACGAAGCGTTCATATGATCGGAGAAATCACCGGATAAGATCTCGGAGTCGATCTCCAAGTCAGGAAGCACATCTCCAGCAACATCGAATAAATCATCGAAGTCTATGATATCAAGAAGATCTCCATGGTCAGCGAACTTGGGGAAGTCATCATCCTCTTCGGTGTTGATAGTGAATCCACAGGTCGTATCAAGAAACTGATCTGAACCTCCGTCGCAACCATCTGGTGAGGACGGAGATAGAAGTAACATGGAGGAATCTTGAGTTGTAGAACAAACTTAAGTACTTAGCAATGATGAGAAGTGGAGAGAGAGAAATTATATAAAGATAGGGTAAGATTTAGAATAGAGAGAGGGAGACATATGTTTGATATGGAAAGTAAGACTTTGAATTCTGACAATTGCCAAGGCCTTGCTTGACAAATAATATATTCCTATGCTCTATTCTCTCTATATATATATAGAGAGAGCTAAGTTTATTTGTTAGCTCGTTCAGATTTGTCAATTTTAAAGAAAAAATATACTCTATGAATATATATATATAAGTATAAATCGAATATTCCATGTTATATAATTAGGTATGTGTACAGGATTGCACATTATATATATATATATATATCATTACATATATAGTTGAGCTTATAATTGGATTGCCTGTTTTGTTGGTAACAAAAACGAATTGAGTTATAAAGAATAGTGAAGCTTGTGGCCATATTCGATGAGAGCCACAACTTTAAAGATCAATATCTCTATGTCACATTTGTCTCTTTACTGTTTTCACTATTTTGCTTTTTCATCTGTCACAACTTTATTCATCCACCAGATTATTTTAATAATATATATATATACACAAAAATAATAAAGTTAAATAAGTATTATTGTATGTGATATAAAAAGTTAAAAATTAAAATTTTGGATTAGACATTGTTAGGAACGAATTTCTTAACTTTATTATAGATAGATCGATGGAAGTATATAATGATTATAATAACTGATTTACCATAATATCCCTCACTGATGACCTAATTCAAAGGACATAATTGTCTAGTTTCGTATGTAATTGGACATGCACGACCTTATTTGGGTCCTCAAGAGTCACAATAATTGTTGTTTCTCGTTTCCACGTCACATGTATAAATCTAATGCATACATACACATATCTGAATTTAATACTAACACGAGTTTAATTTTACGATTGTTTCTATGGTTGATGGAGTTTTTACTGAATCTTTGAGTCTTACGTACGTACGTACCACCATTTATGGGATGATTTGATATATTTTTATGACTTACTCTTTCTATATATGTTGATTTAGCAGAATTGAAGGGATGAAAGATCAGCTCAATTATTACTCCCAATAATAAACAATTATTGAAGTTCATTCTCGTTTTATATACGTTTTTATGAATGTTGGAACTATGTAAGATCAGTCCGACACTATGGTTGGTGAAGCTTTGGATTTTTTCTACCCCCAAACTTATAATGTTGAACGATGCATAGGCTCCTCTTCCTACATATAATAGATTTTATAACTACACTAGCTGGTTGATTAGTGTACCGCTTGACACTCTGGTTGGTCAAGTGTTGGAGCCTTTCTAGCTCCCATCATAAAGTAAATCTATATCGAATCCAAAAGCTATACAAGTTTACGATTTTCATACATTTAAACTAGCTACTTAAATCTAAATCGCTGAGGTCAACAATATATACTTATATATGAACTCACTTAATATATATAAGATCACTGAATTGTAAACAACTTGATTAATTAGGAAATTGAGTCTATATATAGAGATGGAGAAGGAAACCTATATATATGCTATATATGTGTGTCATGTATACATAATTATAAATTGAAATAATAGAAAAGAGAGAATTGACAATAAGTGGAAGTAAAGGGCCATAGCCACATGCGACTTGATAGAGACAAGAAGGATGGATAAATCAAGCATGTGTCCTTTGTAATTAATAAAATGAAGTGCAACTTTCATCATTATTATGATGGCAACATCTATATATGTACTTCAACGATTCTCCGGTTAAAGCATGGCATAACGGTTTATTATTTTTTACTTCAAAAACAAACGTAAAGATGATTAATTCATTCTATTTGGTTATAAATTAAAAGGGAATGTGTTGTTATAACCAAAAATTATTAGGAAATTGCGGTGGGAAGAGACAACATGTGCAACCGCGTGAGTAGATTTCAAACTATACTTTCTTTTTCTCCATAAATATTTCAATTCAAATTTTGTCTCTCTTATAACAAAATAAAAAATATATAAATTAGAACAATAAAATGTATGCCAAAGACATGTGACCCAGGGGTAGTGGTCACTTTACAAATTTTCAGGCACATGAGTTCGATTCTTTCCTAATGTTAAGGAGAAAAAACAAAGAATTTTAGGATATAAGTTTTGACTATAGATCATGCCTTATCGATCCAATTATAAGAGTAAGATTTGTATTATTCAAATGGTGTCAATATTATGATATGTTTGTACATAACCAAAAAAAAATGAAAAATCTATTTTGTTGGGGAATGAGGTTGTGGTGAGCAAAATTTTGTCTTTGTTTACAACTAAGTTGGGACCAACCAACCCCTCAATTGTGAAAGCTACTCACTTTCCATTTTGTTGGTTTTTCCATTTTCCCCTTCAAAAAAAAAGAAAACACATCTATTGATCATTACATTTGCTTAACGCTAATATTGACCGAGTTTGTCCTGTGACAATTGTTGGGCCACAAAATAGTAGGCCTCATTGCCTTCAATTAGCCCAAATGATACTTTTACATATTGGCCTTAACACTAAAAAAGTTGGATGAAATTGTAAAATGGAATGATAATATTTGTCACATTGAGTTCATATGTTGACTCTTCTTTCTTTTTTTTCCTTTTTGTATTGTATTTGAAGAAAGACGAACGAAACTTCACAGAACAACTCAAAAAATTACTATCTTTTCAATTTATTTAACTGTTAAATTTTATAGTGACCATTTCTATAATGCTTCCTAATTTATCGAATACTAATTCAAAAAGGTTATACGGTATTGTGTAATATTGTAGTTTTATTATTGCATGATAATGGATTTATAAATATATGAATCAGGAAAGTAGTTATTGTTAAGAAATGTCAACATAAACGTCAAATTATAATATATGTGTGGAGCCCACACACGCACAGTAAACCCAAATTTTTTCGTAAACACACACCTTCACTCAATAATTAGAACTACTCTTTCTCTCTCTATTATCTCTTCCTTTTCTGTTAATTTTCAACATGTTATCAGCACCATAAACCACATACCAGAAAAAGGTAAAGTTTCAATATTGAAATTTTTGATCTTTCCACTATGTGTCATATGGGGACTCGCACGCATTTATATATGTCATATATCCCAGTTCCATATATATATGTTGTAATCTCAATATATTAAGTGGGCGATTTAATCCTCATATTTACCTAATTTATTTTTTATATATATTAATATAATGGACGGATTACCGCCATTATATTGATATTATAATGATCAGCTAAGCCGTCTGTATTAATATTATAGTGATCGGCCGAGCCGTCACAAATTTTATATGGCTGCTTTATGTACCATAAATTATTTATTTTATGTTTTATTTATTTTATTTAATTTTTATGTTGTTATAATGCTCATATGCCGTGTGGATGACTTGTTCCCCCATATATTTAAATTAAAATGTCCAGAAGACATTTACAAATCGTTCCAGATGAACGATAAAAATGAAAAATGTCCAGAAGACATTTAAAAAATGTTCTAGAAAAACAATTAAATTAAAACTGTCTCGAAGACAGATAATAAAATTTATTCCAGAAGAATAAATC
>OVAX01001534.1:0-43373 GCA_900406405.1 Lepidium africanum | reverse complement strand
AACGAATATTCGTATACCGAGTATTCGACCAAAACGAATACAAATACAAGTACTAAATTCATGAATATCTTGAATTCAAATACGAATACAAATACCTCTAAAACTCGAGTATTCGTACTCGTTACAGGCGTCGGTTACTATTATTCATTTCCAAGATGGCTTTTTACCATCATTTACTAGATATGTCTTCTTCGAATGTGGGAAGTGATAAAACAGAAACAGGCACAAGTGCCAATACGAAATCAGAGAAGCATGGATTAAGGAGAAAGTCATCAGTTTTCAGTTCAGCAAAACAGACAGACAGACAGACAAAATGCATCAATGGGGTCCACTTTCCCATTGCCTCTTTCTACGTGATTTCCTCTCCAATCTCTCTCTTTCCACTTGCTTTTAAAGACGTAGCATCTCGAGATAGTCTTCGTCTCACTTTCTCTAAAGACCCTTTCTCTATCTCCTCAAGCTCCTCACTCACTCTTCTCTGAGTGAAAATGGCGGTCAACAAAGTCATTATTCTACCTCTTTTGCTTCTTCTCTGTGGTGCTGCTCTTGCAGCTCCTGCTCATGAAGGTAAATCATACACACACTCTCATTCTCTCTGTTTCTGGTTTAAATTTGGAAACTGGGTCTTCTCTGCTTAGAATTCTGAAGCTACATTTGATGTAGAGGAAGAAGTTCAATCTCTGTATGTAGATCTAAGGTTTTTTGTTGTCTCTGTTTAGGGTTTCTTCGTAATGGAAACTTTGAAGTGTCACCAAAGAAAACCGACATGAAGAAAACAGTTGTAATCGGCAAAAACGCCTTACCGGAATGGGAAATCACCGGTTTTGTTGAGTACATAGCCGGTGGTCCTCAACCAGGAGGCATGTATTTCCCAGTGGCTCATGGAGTTCATGCCGTGAGGCTCGGAAACGAAGCTACGATTTCCCAGACAATAGAAGTCAAGCCAGGTTCTTTCTATGCACTTACCTTTGGAGCATCGAGAACTTGTGCACAAGACGAGGTTCTACGAGTCTCTGTGCCTTCTCAGTCTGGTGACTTGCCACTTCAAACACTCTACAATAGCTTTGGAGGTGATGTCTATGCTTGGGCTTTCGTAGCCAAGACTTCTCAAGTTAAAGTAACTTTCCATAATCCAGGAGTTCAAGAAGATCCTGCTTGTGGTCCTTTGTTGGATGCTGTTGCCATTAAAGAGCTTGTTCATCCAATGTACACCAAAGGTAATTCTTATCTTTGTTTTTTTGGTTTTGCTGTGAGTTTTTCTTAGTCTGGTGGTTAAATTGCCTAGTTAATAAGGGTTTTAGAGATGGTTTGAGCCACTTATCCCGTTTTGCCGATCAATTGTTGAAAAAGGAATGTCAAAAACTTTGGTTTGCTTTCGGTTCGATTTTTTGATTTGGTAATACAGGTTTATTCTTAATCTTATCTATTACAGGGTTTGTTTCACTGATTCTAATTTTCTGACAACTGCAGGAAACTTAGTGAAGAATGGAGGATTTGAAGAAGGTCCTCACCGACTTGTGAACTCAACACAAGGAGTTCTTCTTCCACCTAAACAAGAAGATCTCACATCACCTTTGCCTGGTTGGATCATAGAGTCACTCAAGGCAGTGAAATTCATCGACTCTAAGAACTTTAATGTTCCCTTTGGAAAAGCTGCAATTGAGCTTGTTGCAGGCAAAGAAAGTGCCATTGCACAAGTCATTAGAACTTCACCAGGTCAAACTTATAGTCTCTCATTCACTGTTGGAGATGCTAAAAACGATTGCCATGGATCCATGATGGTCGAAGCTTTTGCAGCTAAAGATACACTTAAAGTGCCACACACTTCTGTTGGTGGCGGTCATGCTAAGCCTGCGAGTTTCAAGTTCAAGGCCATAGATGCAAGAACTAGAATTACTTTCTTCAGTACTTACTACCATAACAAAAAGACTGATATTGGATCTCTATGTGGTCCTGTCATTGATGAGATTGTGGTTACTCATGTTGCTTAGATCAAGTTTACTCTACCATCTTGTGTTCTTAGACTGGTCAATTGGCTTTGTATTGTATGTCTTGCTCCTTTCGGAATTAAGTTATGGCCTTTCAAGTTTAAATTAATGATAAATATACTGGTTTTGGATTAAATATGAAGCCTAAATGCCTAATACTGTAGTTAATGACCAAAATTTAGAAGCTAGCTTTTTATTATTATTTTAAAACATAATTAACTAGTGGAGTGTAATTTTTGTTGACCACAAAGTTAAAATTTTTGAATTAAAGTGTAACGTTTGAATTCATCTGAAAAAGTGTTAGTTGAAAACTCTAGAAAACACTTTTAAAAAGTAGAACAAATCAATAAAATAGTAGAAATTGAGTACAGATTATGGAAATTGGAGCCTAAAAGTCAGTCTTACGAAGAATGAACCATGGCCCAGATTTTGTTGAAGTAATTAACCAATTTAAAGCCACGAATCAATATATGGTTCATGCATTATATAAAACATTCTGATCGAATCAATTATTTTATATATATAACTGTAATAAAGAAAAATAAAAAAGTCTCTCGAAGGAAATGTGAAAAGACAAGAAAAAGAAACAAAAACGAGATGGAAGTCGTTAATAAACTAAGTCCTAAGAAGATGAAGATGATCGTCCACGCAAGTATTTCCAAGGTCCAGTTCCTGTAGCCATCCTGCAATCAACTTTACAGAGTCAACAAAGATTACAGCTACGATAATGGGCTTAAGGTTAAGGCCCAACGAAGATACCTGGCGATTCCAGTAATAGCACGAAGGCCCATATAGATAGTAAGAGCAATCCATATTCCTATAAACCCATTGATCTTAGCCATGTAGATTACTGCTACAATGCTAATGACTGCAACTCCAACCATGGAGTATGCAGTGTAAGCAAAATCAGATGCTCCAAAATTGATTCCGTCCAATACAAAGGCCAGTGAGTTTATTGGCTGTGTTGCTGCTACAAACTGCATTTACAAATATAAAATAATAACATTAAATTCTTATTTGTAATCATTTTTATCATATTTATATTGGGAATGATTATGATTATAATATAGTACCGGAATTCCAATGGCAATAAGGTGAATAACAGAAGGATCTTTGGAGAATATTCCGGCACCAAAGTAGAGACCCATTCCAACGAATAGAGATAGTCCAATTCCCAACACAAAACCCATCTGCATTTAATTTCATTTATTTTGTTTAGTTATTATTATTTTAATCAAATGAACCGAACATCTAAACCAAACGAAACCGAATTAATTGAACCATATTTTTGATAAACTTGGGAAAAGTTATTTATTAGAAAGAAAAACAAACGAGTTCTTCTGTACGGATGGCTAGATTTCTTTTCTAACATGCAAGTGTGAAACCTGCAGCTATGTATATTTAGTCTTTCATTTGATCAGATTTTCCTTAAACCGTACGAATAAACTAAGAAGAGAAAAACAAAAAACAGAAATATTAACATGAGAAATAAAGAAAAAATGAAAAACAAACAAAAGACACCAAATTATCCCAAGTGATTAGTATCATGGCTATATTCCTTTCTATCATGGATGTGTGAAACCGACTAAAACCTGCAAATTATGTATATATAGTCTTTTGATTTGATCAGATTATCCTTAAACCGTACGAGAATAAACTAAGCAGAGAACAACAAAAATCCAAAATTATTAATACTAGAAGGGAAGAAAGAACAAAAACAAGCAAAAAACACCAAATTATCCCAAGTGACTGGTATTATGGTTAGATTCTTTTCTAACATGGATGTGTGAAACCGACTGAAACTGCAACTATGTATTATTAGTTTTAATTTTAGTTTTTTGTTTTGTTTTGATTTGATAAGAAGATTTTCCTTAAACCGTACATATAAACTAAGCAGAGAAGAAAAAAAAAACACCAAATGATAACTAGTGAGTAGTGACTAGTATCATGCTATGATTCCACAATTATTCATAAAAAGAGGAAAAATATATAAAATAAAAAATTAATGAAGGAAAAAAAACCTGGAGAACTCGAGATGCAACAGCAGTCACTTTGATGTAGTCCTTCTCAGCGAAGGAACAAGCCAGAATGGCCTGTATAATACAAAGCAAATAATCATTTTTATTTTCTATAGAAAATAGTATATAATAGTAATAAAAATTAAATAATTGGTTAAATATGATTAATTAGTACCTGACCAGCAACGGCAAGACCATCATTGAGAAGAGAAGAAGTTAACCAAACTTGTAAACAAATCTGAAAAGCAGCCATTGGTGTTGTACCAAGTCGAGCCGCCATTGCTGCTGCTAATGTCTGACAAAATGTCACTGCTATTGTCCTCGCCAGCAATAATATCCCTGATTTTTTTAATAAATTATTTACTTGTTATATATCCACATCATTTATTTTGCTCTACATTTCATAATTACGTACCATTTTTAAGGAACCTTCCGAATTCCAGATCTCCGAAATTTGGTGGCATCAAATTAACTTTTTTTGCAAGACGGACGAACAATATTAGAGTCATGAAGTACCTTCACGTCAATAAACAAGAACCATTAATTAGTTTTAATAAATTATCACTTTTGTATGTGTGAAAATGTTAGGTTTCTCTTACTGAGAAATGACATGAGCAATTGCAGCACCACTGATTCCGAGACGAAGCACAAAGATGAAGATAGGATCGAGAATGATGTTGATAATATCTGCTATGACTGTTGATTATCATGCATCAAGATCTTAGTTAGTTAATGAGATGATATTTTACCTATATATATTATAAATATATAGTACTGAGATGATCAAATATAATGTATTTATTACCAGTAGCATAAAGAGGAGTTTTGGTGTCCTTAAAGCCTCTAAAGATGCCTTGCATTGCAAGAGATAAAAGCAATGCAGGAGCACCTAATGCTCGTATTGTCAAATACTTGTGTGCTGGTGATAACATTGCTGAATTCTAACATTCAAACTCAAGTCAAATTAGTCAAAACTTCTTGTCAAAATCATAAATGTATTTTCATGTTATAATCTTACCGGTTTCACTCCCATGATACCTAGACACAACTTCGAACTGAATATCAAGACAATAGCTTGAACAAGACCCAGAATCAACCCCAAAATCATAGCCGTTGATGCTGTTCGAATTGTCCTCTTTCCCTTTTTAGTCACTTTATTCTCTCCATTGCTGGACTTTGTATCCAAAACTAAAATAAAACGAAATTAATGAATTCAACATATCGACAAATCTCCATCCATCTAGATCTCATAAACTCATTCCCTAAGACATTTTAAAAAATTTTAATTTATGGGAGATATTGAACCTCTGATGCCAGAATCATTAGTTGGGTCATTTAAACAACAAAGAGTGTGAAAAACTCGGTTAATGAGTTACACTAATTGCAAAAGTTTTAAAATGCTATCAAATTTTTGCAAAAGTCTTTTAAAATGTGATCAAATTTCTGCGTTTGCTTTTACACGTGAATAAAGAAGACGTAACGTTTCATTATAACTAAAATTGTGGGCTAAAGTGAGATTTTACCTGGCGGTTGCGGCTGAGACTGATTGGTATTGTTACTTGGGGGTGAAGAAATCCCTTTTTCCAATGAATCCTGAACAAGTACAGATTCTGCATGAACAATAGTAGCTTTATTTGCTTCTTCTTTCATCTTCTCCATTGTATCTTCCTCTGCTACGAACGAAGTTGTGATACTCACAAGTGGAAATATCGTAATTCTGGAAGCTTGATTGAATATAGCTATAGAAACTCCAACCGCAGCTAACTGAACAGCTCCTAAACGTCCGATAAAAGCGGTATCAATTAAAGAAGCGATTGGATCAGAAGCTAAAGCCAAAGCTGCAGGAAACGCCATGCCTAAAATCTCTCTCCCAATTTTGTCCATACTAAATACATGTCTGCATTTAAACATTAGATTACGTTAGATTTAATACGTTTAATCATTTTATATAACTCAGGATAAATCGCAGGCTACAGAAGGATCATAGACCCTCTTTCCAATTATGTAAATAGACCGAAAACAAGGATCCATATCCATATATGTTTTAAGGTAATGTATTTTCCTTTCGCATAGCTGGTAGATAGAATTTGAAACGTGTTGACGTTCCAAATTTATCTCCTTACCACTTGACCACAAGAACTCAGAAATACGTTTAATCTTCAACATTTTATATATAAATACAGACACAATACCTCAAATCTGTGAAGATAACAAGAAATGGGATTGGTTTGATGACGCTTGTTGGAATGGAAGTAAGATCACCAGTTTCCGTCATCGACTTTTTGATCTTCTCTCTCACGAAACTGCTTTTTTCTCTGTAATAAATTTGTCGTGTCTGAAAATATCAGTAAGTGTTGCGAAGAATCGGAGAAGCAAAAGGAACGTTTTATATTGTCTTATGTACAAATGTATTTGTATTTATAGACACGTAATGAGCATGCATCTCTTTACTCTTTAATACAAAAATAAATAAATCATTTTCGTTTTATTATTTTATGTATTTACTTATTAAAGAAAACAAAGGTTTCCTTCCCCAACTTTTTATTTCCGTCCAAACTAAATACATCAATAATATGTATTTTTTTATTTATTTAATGAAAATAGGTACGCCTAAACATCATAATTCCATTTCTGTGATATCTGAATGAATAAATTAGACAAATATGGTGCTCATGAACTATTAACAAAAAATAAAGTAGTCATGAAGCTGACTGTATGTGTAAAGAATCTAACGTATTTTAATACTTAGTAAGTAAAAACAAATTTCAGTATTAAGTTTTGTTACAATTGTATTCATCATAGTGGGAAAGAGTTCTATTTTCTTCTTAACTCCTCATTTATTTTTTGATATCTTCCACTGAAAAAAGCAAATCATTTTGCGTAATTGAAATTTACTAGCTGACAAAATCATTATACTTTATCATTAGATTACGAGAGTACGAGTCATACTTCAAAAGTAACTTTTTCGACAGTTTGATAATATATTTAGATATCGCTATTTATATTTGGATACCCATTTGAAAATATATTTAATTAGATGTATACCATCAAATGTTTGATTACATTTTTATCATTCTGATTAGTATTTAATTTGTAGATTCGCTCTTTGAAGACAATCTTGTTAATAATTGTTACGAAAACAAAGAGGAGACAAAAAGCTGACATGAAATTTTTGATGAAAATAACGTTAATTGTTAATTATGATAAGAAAACAATGTTAATTTCAAATATAAAAATAAAATGGTACAAATTCCTAAAATAATTATCGCGGTTCCGGTTAATATGATCTCCATGTCTTAATTAATTGCCTCTTGAAAACAGTGAAGTTATATACGTGTCACATTAGTAATCAAGACACATGCTTTTGCAAAGATGGATCATTGTTTAAAGATTTGTGCTTAACGTTAATATGTGAGGGAGGCATTTCCAAAAGAAAGTTGAGTGATTAGAGGCCGTATAGATTTACTAAATCTGTCTGGTTAGCGTAAAGTTATGGTAATTAATTTGGGCAAATATGCATGTATATTGAGCTAAATCTTGAGATCCTTAAAAATGAGAATATACTTAATTAGTAGTTAAAGGAAGGAGAGAGTCACATAAAAAGATGGCAACGCAGACCAACACAGGTGAATTGTATATAGTGCGTGTCGTGTATGTATCCCAAAGCATCAACGTCTATTTCATAACCCACATTTCCACTTCCCCATTTCAATTACTCATTTTCTAATAACTCTAGTAATCCGGTTAATAGATGCATCATAGTACCATCATAATACCATGAACTCTGGACAAGCCATAAACTTATCTTTTAAACCAATTAAAAAAGTTTACAAGTCATAGATCAACATAAGATCCCACTTATCTCAAAATCATAGAAACATATGAATACATCTAATAACGTACACGAATATGATTTTGTTTCCAAAAATAATATGAAATAACTCATTACTACCTTCCCAAATTCTAATATATACTATTAATTACTCACGTAAACTCATTTACTCTATCTTTTGTATTTTTATTATTTTATATCTTATATTATAGTTTGATAATATTTAATGTCATAATTTTCATTACTTAATTCACATCATAAATCATACTATTTCTTCGTCAATAATTGAAAGATAAATTTTGATTCATAACCAAACCCTAAATTTAATGGCAACTCATATCTTTTTATGTATATGTGTATATAATAGATTCTACTAGTTTCTCTCACCATTCATAGCCATGCATATAAGACACATGAAACTGTCTTCTGTTTATATATTATTGTAAACATATATAGATTTGCAATACTAAGAAACAAATCAAAGAACTTATAACTCAGAGAAATGGAGAAAATATCTAACCTTTAATAAATGAAGTCAACGGTTATATAAGTAATCACGTGAAGTTGAGATGAGAAGTGAGTGAGTGAATGAGTATGTATGTGTTTATCAGAGGGGATACTATATAGGCGTGTGGCAAAAGTACTTAATAAGTGTGTGCCAACAACACTTGGCTCCAATTTATACACAAAATTCCATTCATATTCATTTTTGTCCATATGTTTTTATAACCTTTTCTTTCTATATAAAGTCATACTAATCCTACTTTTTATTTTCTTTTTATTTTTAACTTTTGTTTAAAGTTGTACAAATTACAGGAATGGCAACTATATGCTACTTAGTTATATTGTTATTCCATGTATATATATATATAGCCGATAAAACAAACTAATATGAGATAATTGCAAAAATAACCTAAAAATTGAATTGAAATACTAAAACTAAGCTAAACTTCAATCAAATGCAAAAGTAACCTCTAAAGGTAGTGAAATTATGATATTGTCCCTCATGACCAAACAAAAAAATAAAGAACTCAATTACGTTTATACCCTTATACCGAATTGTAGACTACATCGGCAGTCTACAATGCAAATATATTGTAGATTACCAGTGAAGTCTACAATGTAGACTGCCGATGAAGTCTACACTTAAATTATAATTGATATTTAAAATAAAAAAATATGAAAATATTTGATTAAATTTTTTGTTACACAATATAATTATATATTGTTTTGAAGTATGAAAAATAAAANTATAATTATATATTGTTTTGAAGTATGAAAAATAAAATTCCACAAAATATGGTCATATTAAATCACAAAGATCAAATAGTTCACAAACCAAATATGTTATGGTTTAGGGTTTAGAGTTTAACAACATATGATGGTAGTTATATAGGATTTGTAATTCTTATATTTGAAATGCATAATTTATCAAGAATGTATTATGAAAGTTTAATATTTTTTTATAAGTTTTAATAAGATATTGAATATTAAAGAGGAAATATTTGATTTGTGGTTTAATATTAGGTTTAAGGTTTAGGGTATATTGTAGACTTCTTGTGAAGTTTGTTTGATGATTGTAGACTACCCGTGAAGTCTGCTCGATGATTGTAGAGTACCCATGAAGTCTGCATTGTAGACTTCCGGTGATGTCTGCACCTGAATTATAATCAAATATTTAATAATAAAAGATAAGAAAAAAATTTTAATTAATTTTTTTGTTACACAATAATTTATAGACTGTGTTGAAACATGAAAAATAAAATTTCACCAAACGTGGTTTTATTAAATCAATAAAGACCAAATAGTTCACAAACCAATATGTTATGGTTTAGGGTTTCGCAACATATGTTGGTAATTATATATAATTTGTAATTCTTATATTTGAAATGCATAATTTATTAAGAATGTATTATGAAAGTTTAATGTTTTTGTTATAAATTTTAATAAGATATTGAGTATTAAAGAGGAAATATTTATTTTGTGGTTAATATTAGGTTTATGGTTTAAGGTATATTGTAGACTTCTTGTGAAGTTTGCTCGATGATTGTAGACTACCCGTAAAGTCTGCATTGGAGACTTCCGGTGAAGTCTGCACCTGAATTATAATCAAATATTTAATAAAAAAAAGAAAAATATTTTAATTAATTTTTTTATTACACAATATAATTATAGACTGCGGTGACTCTGGTCCCTCCTCCCCCTCTCGCTCTCTCTCTTTCTCGCTCTCTCTCGCTTTCTCTCGCTCTCTCTCTCTCTCTCGCTCTCTCTTCCTCTCTCTCTCTCTCTCTCTCTCTCTCTCGTGATGCACGTTTTTTCTTGCAGATCCGCCACCGTCATCTTCTCCTTTGTCTCCGACCGGCGTCTGGTCCCTCTCTCTCCCCTTTTCTCTCTCTCTCTTTCTTTTTCTCTCTCTCTCTTTCTCTCTCTCTCTTTCTCTCTCTTTCTCTCTCTTTCTCTTTCTTTCTTTCTCTCTCTATCTCTCTCTCTTTCACTCCCTCTCTCTCTCTCGCGATTGACGTTTTGTATTCTTTTTCATATCCACTTTCTCCTCCTCTTTCTCGGTCTAGATCCGCCATCTCCTCCTCCTTTGACTTCCACACAATATGTACTTTTCCTTCTTTCTTTGTTGGGTTAAAAATTTAACTTTTTGTTTTGTTACATATCCATGTTTTATTGTGTTAAAAGTATTGATTTTTTGGTTCTGTTACAGATCTGAACTCTTCCTCCTTCTAGAAGCAGATCCAATCCCAAAGGTTTCTGCAGACTCTGTTTTCCTTTGTGTAGACTTCATTTTTCTTTTTTTGCAGACTCCGTAATTGTATTTGCAGACTTTTTTTTTCCTTTTCACATACTTCATTTTGTATTTGCAGACTTCGTAATTGTTTTTGCAGACTTTGTAATTGTTTTTGTAGACTTCATAATTATTTTTGCAGACTTCGTTTTCCTTTATGTAGACTTCATTTTTTCTTTTTTGCACTCCGTAATTGTCTTTGCATACTTCACTTTTTGTTTGCAGACTTCGATTATCCTTTCTTGCATACTTCATTTTTTGTACGCAGACTTCGTTTTTTCAGATTTATCTTGACTAATAGATGAGCCTACTGCAGATAAAATTTGGACATTGTATATTCCTTTGATTTCTTCCACACTTTCCTTGATTCGTGTAATTTTCCTTTTATACTTACTTTTTAGTTTATTTACACTATTAATTTATGATTCTCCTAACATTTCCTCTTAACATTTTTTTTCTTCATGGAGGACAAATAAAAATTCAAGTATTTTGTTTATCTTTGGTCGAAATAGCAATGTATAACTTTTGTGTAATTTTCTCAGGAAATTATTATATTATTTATAAATGAATTATGGTAATTATGATTATATTTTTTGTAGTACATCTATCAAAATTGAACAATCTTCAATTTCAAATGCTCTAATTTTTGAGCTCTATCATGATGTTTTAGATTTATAAGACACCAATTTATAGATATTCAAAATAAAATATCAAAAATAGTGTGAGATATAGGAGAGAAATAGGACAAAACCAAAATAAAAACTTAGGAAAGAAAGAAGAAAATTACTAAGTCACAATGCCTCAGATGAATTTGATTCCTCCAAGTTTGAACCAAAAATTTTAAACAAGTCATAGATGTCATTTTTCAAAAATTATTAATTATAGACTTTAAATGAAGTCTACACCTATGCAGACTTCAAATGAAGTCTACTTTTAATAAGATAATTACCTAAATTATTTTAAAAATTTATACAGCCTTAATTATAATACATAAATATGTTAAACTTGCATATAAGCAAAAACAATATCAAATCTACATAGGAAAATTACAAAAAAAATTAACCAAAAATTTTAAACATGCCTTAGAGGCAATTTTTCAAAAATTAACGTTGCAGACTTCACCTGAAATCTACTTTCAATAAGTTAATTACCTAAATTATTTAAAAAATTTATACAACCTTAACTATAATACATAAACATGTTAAACTTGCACAGAAGCAAAACAAATATCAAATCTACATAGGAAAATTATAAAAAAAATTAACCAAAAATTTTAAACATGCCTTAGATGCAATTTTTCAAAAATTAGCGTTGCGGACTTCATCTGGAGTCTACACCGATGCTGACTTCCAATGAAGTCCACTTTTAGGTTAATTTTGTATTTGACTAAACATTGACTTTATAGGTTCAAACTTCACATGCAGTCTATAAACTAAATAGGTTAGTTTTGCAATTGATTAGACTTCGTTGCAGACTTCATCGGAAGTCTACAATGCTCCCCAAGAAAAGTAGACTTCATTTGAAGTACACCAAGAAAAAGTAGACTTCATTTGAAGTCTACATTAAAAAAAGCGGTTCGTTTAGCAATTGACTAAATTTGACTTTCGTAGCGAAGTCTACACGTCACCTGCAGACTTCATTTGTAGACTTCAAATGAAGCATTCGACCATAAAGACTTTATTGAAGTCTACAATGTAGACTTCATTTGAAGTCTGCTTTGTTTTAGTATTTATCTTTATTTTTATTTTATTAACTTCAAAGTATAGCAGACTGCAAATGAAGTATGCTATACTTTTAAAACAAAGCAGACTTCGGATGCAGTCTGCAAATGAAGTCTGCAGGTGACGTGTAGACTTCGTTACGAAAGTCAAATTTAGTCAATTGCTAAACTAAACTCTCTTTTTAATGGAGACTTCAGATGAAGTTTGCTTTTTTTTTGTAGATTTCAAATGAAGTCTGCTATAAAGTCAAATTTTTGGTCAAATGTAAAACTAACCTGTATTTTTGTAGACTTCAAATGGAATCTACAAAAACATTTTTTTTATGTTCAAAGACGAAATTGCAGACTTCACGTGGAGTCTATTATCCGAAGCAGAAAATTGGTCATTTGCAAAATTAACATCTTTGTTGACTTGTAGACTGCATGTGAAATCTATTTTGAGAGTAGACTTCAAATGAAGTCTACTCTTTGTAAATTTTCAAAATATAGAAAAAATTGGTAAATATGAGTTTAGAACATGTTTACCTTATTTCAATGCCAAGAATGACGAAATTACCTTAAATATGGTCTTTTAGCATCCATAAGCACAAGAAATTTTAAGATTTAAGAATTTATAAAATTTGAAAATGAAAATTAAATAGTTTTATGGAAAGAAATGTAGAGAGAATGGAAGATTGTGAGGTGGGTAAGAGAAATAAAGAAGGTTATGTTGAAAATTAGGTAGTTGGATGTGCATTTAGAGCTTGAAGTTTGTTGTTAATGGTGGTTGTGAAAATTGAAGAAGATGACATTTTTGAAAATAATTAGGAGTTACATGTCTATTTAGGTTTTTTACGTTTTTATGTAATATAAAACAAAATAAAAATAAAAGATGAATAATGGCATAGTTGTAAATATTATGTCTTTTAAGGTTAAATCTTAAATGAGACAAATTTTAAGAGAGAGAAAAACATAAGTTAGTTTTTCAATTGACCCAAGTCAATGGGTCATTTGAAAAACTATCCTAAGTAATATATATATATATTACATGAGTTTTAACCTTTCTTACTATATTGTGTGCGTATTTAAAACATTTTATCTGATTTTCTTGACTCTTAATATAGGCAAATTTATGACAAACGTAAAACGTTAATTATATTAGATTCACCAGAGTTATAAATATAAACTATATTTTTGTTACAAGATAATCTTGATATGTTGTGCGGTCCGATGGAGATAGCATGTTAGATCGATTGTTGGCCATAATCTTCAAAGTCGAATATAGTAAAATCTGATTAGAATATGAAGTATTCGATTTGTGTATATGACATAAAAATCATTCAATAAACAATAACACAATTGAGAGACGTGACGTAGTCGATGAAGTCACAATCAACATTAGAGTCACAATCAACGTAACAGTTTATACAACAAAAGTGGGCTACGTTGGATTCCCAATTATTATTTCAACAAACATTCAAATATATATGTTTAGAATTCATTTTTTTTCTTTTGCCTTTTATTGGTAATTTTAAAAACCTTTACCATATATATATATATATATATATATGTGGAAATAATAGATAGCCGTTGGAAAGGAAGACAAGAAAGAAATAAAGATGCTGATTGAAGATTAAGTAAATTAGGAAACTCAGATCGTATAGTTCAAAATTGATTTGTTTCCTTTGTTAATACATAACTCCTCTAGGGCTCTTATGTACATATATATACATCGATTGTATATACAAGCGGTAATATTTTGAAAAGAATTTGTAAAATTTGACATGGTATCAGAATTTGACATGGTATTAGAGCTACGGCTCACAATCTGATTTTTTTTCAATTGCTTTTAACTATACCTTATGGCAGGAAACACAGATCAATTAGCGATTGGGGATTCTCAATCCCTTGCCTTGGTGACAGAGCTCACCACGAAATTAACCCAGATTTTGCAGAAGGCTTTGATGTCAGAACCGGTGACAGAAAGCACCAGCGGACCAGTCAGCATCAAGCTTGATGGAAAAAATTATACGTTATGGTCTCAAGTGGTTGAGAACCATATCGCAAGTAAAGACAAACTTGGATACATCACTGGTGACATCACACAACCAGTAAAGACAGACCTTGGATTCAAAAAATGGCATGTAGAGAATGCTATAGTCAAAGGATGGCTGTTAAATTCTCTTAATCCTTCTCTCATTGGGAATTTTGTGCGTTTTACCTCAAAAGAAGTTTGGGATTCTATATCAACTACATACTCAGATAGGAGAGATGTATCACAAACATATGACCTCCAAAGACGAGTTTCAAGGCTTCACCAAGCTGGAGGTAAACTTGAAGATTACTACACCGCTCTCTAGGGACTTTGGAGAGAAATTGATTTTGAAGACCAAATCCAATGCAATATCCTGTAGACATTCAAAAATACAATGATATGCTCCAAGAAGACAAAGTTCTAACATTCCTAGATGGCTTAGATGAAAATCTTGATGGTGCTAGACGTGATGACCTCCAGAAGCAACCATTCCCAACAACTGAAGAAGCATATGCTCAAATACGGCGAGAATCTAACCGCCAAATGTGATGATGCATGGGAACCCAACAGATATACAAGCAACGACTATGATCAGCAAAGGAGGATTAAATAGGATGAAAGGAACTGAGCTGCGTATCTCAAACCAGCAAAAGACAAGGTCAACGATCAATAGCCTTAAATGCTCTCATTGTGGCAGGTCTAAACACACCAAAGAAACATGTTTCAAGCTCCATGGCTATCCTGATTGGTGGGAAGAGCACAAGAAGAAAAGAGAAGGGAAAACAAACTTAGTCCAAGGAGACGAAATTCAAAACGCAAAGCCAGGAACTGCAGCCTTAATGTCAGATCTAACTTTTATAGGTTCCACATCCAACACCTGGACAGAGAAAACTCCAAACACAGGTAAAAACGTTTCATTAGAGAAAAAGGATTATAACATTGGATGTTCTTTCTACTCAGGTGGGGATAATGTTCCTTGGATTCTAGATTCTGGGGCCACTGATCATATGACATTAACATCTCTGATTTTTCAACATTTACCAAACAAAAATGAAACTCGATTATTAATGCAAATGGTGATTTTTCACCTGTTACAGGGATGGGTACAGTGGTTATTTCACCAAAAATTAATTTATCTGACACTCTTTTAGTACCAAATTTGAAACATAAACTTGTGTCAATAAGCCAAATGACAAAAGGGCTTACTTGTTTTGTACTTATGTATCCAAACTTCTGTCTTATTCAGGATATTCATTCGAAGGAGATAATTGGGCGTGGTATTGAGAAGGATGGGCTCTACTACTTAGATGAACTAGAAGCAGGACAAACTCACATCGCGGGTAATGCAACTGAAAAACAACTTTGGTTGTCGCACCAACGATTGGGACATTCCTCTTTTAGCTACAGAAAGCATATGTTCCCAACTCTATACCACGGTCAACAATATGATAACTTGGCATGTGAAACATGTATCATGGCCAAGAGTCACCGAGCAAGTTTTTTTCCTACTTGTATTAGAATTACTCAACCGTTTTCTCTGATTCATTCAGATATTTGAGGTCCTGCTCTTATACCTAGTATTTCTGGATGTCGATGGTTTGTTACTTTTATTGATGATAAAACTCGAATTACTTGGCTTTACTTTCTTAAGGAAAAATTTGAGGTGTTTTGTGCTTTTAAAATTTTTTATATGATGGTTAAAACTCAGTTTGCTTCCTAAATCAAAGTATTATGATCAGACAATGGAGGTGAATTTATTAACAAGAATTTTCAGGAATTTTTTAGCATAGAAGGGCTCATTCACGAAACATTGTGTGCATACACACCACAACAAAATGGTGTTGCAGAACGGAAGAACAAACATCTCCTTGAGATAGCAAGATCCTTGGCAATAGATGCACAAGTCCCTCCAAGGTTCTGGGCAGATGCAGTGTCAACAGCTGCTTATCTAATCAATCGTATGCCATCTCGTGTACTAGAATTTCATTCTTTGTTATCTATTTTGGCTTCATTTCACTCTATACCTTCAATTCTAATGCTACCTTCCAAAGTTTTTGGATGTGTTGCTTTTGTGCATGTTCCAAAACACAAACAGACGAAACTAGAGCTTTGTGCAATTTGTTGTATGTTTTTAGGATATGGAAGTAACCAGAAAGGTTACAGGTGTTATGATCCAAAGACGAGAAAACTCTACACAACAATGGATGTTACATTTTTGGAGTCTGAAGATTATTATCCAAAATGCACTCCTCTTCAGGGGGAGATTTTGAATGATGAAGAGTCGACTTAGGAAAAGTTTGGATGGTCAGAAATGGGTCCAGTAGATCCATAAGAAGAAAATCTTATTGTACCTAACAATGTTGATGTCTTGACAACAGGAACACAAGAAATTGATGATGCTAGTGAAGATATTTTAGAGAATAAAAATGATGATCAAACAGGTGAACCTCCAAGTAAAGATATTGAAGATATTTTAGAGAATGGAAATGATGATCAAATAGGTGAAACTCCAAGTGAAGATATCAACATCGATCTTACGGCAGTGAGAAGACCAGCAACAACATCAGAAAATGATCATGAGACTAAAGAAAAAAAATGCAACGACGAACAAGAACAAAGACGCAATAACGAAACCAGAGAAGAGAGTATCGTAGAGGATATAAATCAAAGGGGAAACTTAGATGAGGCAAAAGAGTCCACTGAGGTTAGTAATTATGAGGTTCTAAATAATATTGAAACTAATGATTATGTATTACCTTACAGGTCCACACGTGGAAAACCACCGAGTAGATATTCTCCAAGTTTTGAAGGAAAAAAAAATCAAAATACTCAATCTCTAACTACATAGCAACAAATGGAGTGATGGAGCCCATAAAAACTCTTAGGTCAAACTTAACAGACCACAAGATTCCAGAAACTATTGAAGAAGCTTTGAAAGATCCAAGATGGACAGAAGCTGTTAAAGAGGAAATGAGCTCTCATGTGAAGAATGGCACATGGACAGTAGGTCTACTACCAGAGGGAAAGAAAACGGTTGGATGTAGATGGATATTTACAATTAAATATAACGCAGATAGATCAGTGGAACGGTACAAAGCGCGGTTAGTAGCTAAAGGGTACACAAACATATGGAATGGATTATCAAAAGAGACGTTCTCACCAGTGGCTAAGCTTAAAATTGTTATGGTTTTAATATCAATTGATGCTAATTTGGACTGGATTTTACATCAATATGATGTCAAAAATGCATTCTTGCATGGAGATCTTGAGGAAAAAGCATACATGGAGGTCCTGCCTGCTTATGACGCACCAACAACTCAACATGTTTGTAAACTACAAAAGGATATATATGGGTTAAAATAATCACCGTGGACCTGGTTTGGAAGATTTACAACTGCGATGAAAAGGTATGGCTTTACACAAACCATATCTGACCATACATTATTTCTTAAATTCAGGGATGGAATGGTTACTCCACTAATCATCTATGTTAATGACATGATTATTACCGGAGATGACAAAGAAGAGATCATAAGGCTCCAAGAATCACTCAACAAGGAATTTTAAATGAAAAATCTTGGAAGTTTGAAATATTTTCTTGGAATTGAAGTGATGAGATCAAACCAAGGAATTTTTATTTCGCAATAAAAATATATCTTGGATTTAATTGCAGAAGTGGGACTGCTTGATTGTAAACCAGCGGACACACCGATTGTCCAAAATCACTGACTCGGTATATATGAGGATCAAGTGACAACAAATAAAGAGAGGTATCAAAAGTTAGTTGGAAAGCTTATCTACTTGGTTCAGACCAGAACCGATATTGCTTATGTAGTAAGTGTTGTGAGCCAGTTTATGCATAAACCAAGCGAAAAGCATATGGCAGTAGTTTATAGGATACTATGCTACTTAAAATCATCACCAAAGAAAGGTTTGTTGTTTAAAAAAGCTAGAAATCTACATATTGAAGGATATAATGATGCAGATTGGGCAGGAAATGTAACCGATAGGAAGTCAACATCAGGATACTTTACATTTGTTGGAGGGAACTTAGTAAGTTGGAAGAGTAAAAAGCAAAAAGTAGTAGCGTTATCAAGTCCAGAAGCAGAATTCAGAGGCATGCATAAAGGCTTGTGTGAGTTACTATGGATGAGAAAATTACTTTCGGAAATTGGATTTGCACCAACTAAACCGATGGATCTGTTTTGTGATAACAAAGCAGCAATTGCTATTACTCATAATCCAGTTCAACATGACGGAACGAAGCATGTAGAGGTGGACATACATTTCATTCGAGAAAAACTAGACCAAGAAATAATTCAGTTCCCATACGTGAAGTCTGAAGAACAACTTGCAGACATACTCACAAAAGGAGTTAGTGCCATAACATTTCAAGACTCAATCAACAAGTTGGGTATGAGAGACTTTCATCCACCAACTTGAGGGGGAGTGTGGAGATAATAGATAGCCATTGGAAGGAAGACAAGAAAGAAAGGAATAAGCAGATTAAAGATTAAGTAAATTAGGAAACTCAGGATCGTATAGTTCAAAATTGATTTGTTTCCTTTGTTAATACACAACTCCTCGAGGGCTCTCATGTACATAGATATACATCGATTGTATACACAAGCTGTAACATTTTGGAAAGAATTCGTGATATATTATCAGAATTTGACAATATATATATTTGTAATGGACTTTCTTTTTTGATAAGAATGTTAATATTTCATTAAAATGAAAAATGGTAGGGATTAACCTATAGAGTTGATTACATGCAGAGGCAGACCCAGTAAGAAAAGAAAGGGGTCACATAAATTGTTTATGCACTTATGTTATTATAATTCTGCAGCAAAATTGGTTAGTTTCACTTATTGCACCCTCTAAATCTAGGTTCGATTCCCCTTTAGATATTTTGTTAAATATTTTTTCTTCTTAATTAATAGATTGAACTCTTTTAAAATCAATCATGAGTCCCCCACTGGTTACAAGTAAAAAAAAGAATAAAAATCATGTAAGGAAAAAACAATCGGTCATACGACACAACAAAAACAATAACTTTTTTGGAATCGAAGAAGGGATACATCAACTGTGAGGGCAGAACAATTTGTTGGCTAATGTAGATCGAACCATAGAAGCCAAGGGAAAAGAAGTCGTTCACCGGAGGCCCTTGAACATGGGCCGTCAACGGCACAGTAACAGAAGTTGCCAAACACTTACACCACGCGTGTTAAGTAGGCTAGGTTTAAGGTACTATCCATTAGCTATCTTTGGGAGGAACCAAACACACCAAAGAAAATGGAAGCGAAGCTCTGCCTACCAAGCTCATCTTCAAGGTCGCCTAGGCCAAAGGTCCACTACACATAATCAAGGACTTACTAGACTCTCTGAACACTTAGCAACTCGGGTCATACTCTATACCTAGCCATGCTAAAAACATATACAAACTATGTGTAAGATTATTGAATAAAAGTATATTATTAAGTTCTTTTGATACAAGAACATATAATGCATATATATAGTGTTTATCATTGACATATTAATAATCTTAAATAATGGAAATCTTTCTAATCCTCATTGTAAGAGGATCTATGAGAATATTCTTCAGTTGGGCTTCACGGACTTCACTTCATAATCGGGCTCTTGTGGCCCACATTTTCAATACTCCCCCGTACGACAAAGATGGGATGTAAAACACAAAATCCACAATCACATAGTGGAACACCTTTGTTGTGGACACTTGTCGAGGACGGAAAAACTTGTCAATAGACGCCTCCGGGTATAAACTTCAATCTTGCAAAACTAGGGATGGAACTTCAACTCATTTTTGATCTTAATTAGAAAAAGGGAATAATATCCCATAAGCGCAAATTTGCATCTCCACAAACAATCGTCCTTATCTCAGACAGTCCATAAATCAGGACTAAAAATGACCTAAAACATAAGCGTTCAGGTAGAAATCCATAAAACAGTAATCAAACTCCCCTATAATAGGAGAAACCTAAGAAAAATTTAGAAAGGTAAGAATAATCCCCAACAAAAATATTTTTTAATTCCCGAGAAAACTCTTTAATCTTTGAATCATTAAACAAATTCTTGCACCATCACCAAGAAAAAATAAAGAAGAAAAATAAGAGATTATAAAATATAACAAAGAAGGGAAAGAAAAATAACGTGAAGTAAAATCCATTATTTTAAATTGGTGACTTAATGATATCATCATCTCGATCATCATCAGACTCATAGTCTTCATCTTTTTTGAGAAAACAAAGAGGAGAAAAAGGTGTAAACGAGAGAGGAAAAAAATTAAGGTTTTTTTGATACACTCAGGTTTTAACCCTATGAATATACTGCAAGTGCACAGCAAATATAGTAGTACTTAGGGATCGAATCCACGAAGAACCAAGAATTGCACTTTTGACTACTCGATTTTAATTCAAGCTACATCAAACTATGATTAAAAGTGAATAAACTAACAACTAAACGATTTGAAAACAATATTAAAAGGCATCAGACATCTGGTATTCATCAGGAAATAAGAATATAACCAGGGAAATTATTCAGGGAATACTTAAGCACAATTCTCGACTTGAACATAAAAATATAATAAACTCATTGTCGTGGTGCCTATTACTCTATTTAGCAACCTAGAATTCCTAAGTGTCATTGGCTCTAATGATGAAAATAGGCATTAACGAATTGATTCAATTTGTCCACAACTATCCTTAACAATCAACTGTCATTGGTTAAGGCTAGTTACTCATCTACACTAGTTCAGGTGTTTAACAGGCTTTTGGAAAGTAAACAACCTAAAATCATAGACTAGTTGAACAGGATAATCTAAGCATTACACTCAGTTATAGATGGAGAATTCCTAATGATTGAACCCTATTTAATCCCCAATTTTCGATTCCTAAATCCCTAGAAACCCTAAACATGACTATGAAACTACTCAGACATAATCAAAGTATAAACAATAGTCATAATGAAAGAAAACATGAAATTGCAATTAATATAAAAGTGGGTTTAGAAATCTTCTCAAAAGTATGGAGAAAATCTTCTCCTTGCTTACAGAAAACTATCTCAGCCATCTCTAAAACATTCTATGTTTTCTGTCCCCTAAACGAAATAAAATGATGGGTTTTTATAGGTCCTAAAACTTGCAGGTACAAAATAGGAAAATTTAGGTTTATTCCTTGCAGCTTCGAGGATCGATTGATCAAGGAGTTGATAGATCGATATGTGGTGAACTGTCGATCTCCAACTTAACTTGGTCTATCTCTAGGTTGGGTGCATTATACTTGGAACAGCTTGATCAGTCGATCCTTGGGTAGAAGCTCTGCAGGTCATGTGCAGCTCTCATTGAGGAGTGTGATCGATCGGTCAAGGTGATGACCGATCGATCAGCATTCTTCTACTAAAATTCCAGAAATTGCTCCGATTTGTTCCAATCCATGCTTCGCGAGTATAATCCAAATTAATGTTGTTTTCCACCTAAAAAGACTCTAAAATGCAGACAAAGACTCTGAAAACATGCGAATTAATGAGCTTAAACTGATAAAAATGAGGTATATCAATTCTCCCAGACTTAGCGTCTTGCTTGTCCTCAAGCAAAGAAAGAAAAGACTAAGGAAGATTCCATTCAAAGAACTCATTCGTCATCAGAACATTGCATATCAATTCCATAATAAACCACATGATACTTACCTGACAGAATCGAGACCACCTTGTACTTCCCCCAGACTTAGCAACTATCCCAGCTAAACTCCACAATCCAAATAAGTGACCTGAATGCACCATACCGACTTCATAATGTATTTAGGTGCGGTATCATCGAGGGAATATCGATCAAAGGTCATAAGAGTTTCTCTCTCAATTCTCAAGACTACCTTCAATATGGTTCATTTCCTCTCATTTCATTTAACCAAGGGTATGAAAGACTACTTACCTAGGGTATCAATTTTTTTTATTGGCTGGTTCTTTGGTAACTCAAAGTGAACAAGAGTAGCTTCATTGGAGTCTCTCTCAGTAAGCAACAATACTCGAGTGAAAGGTAACATCATTGGAGTTATCCGTAGCTCACCAAAATCACTTAAGCATGAGCAGCATCATTGAAAGATTTTTACCCTCAGCTTACCACAATGAAAAATGTTGTTGTGTAGTTACTTCGGAATTAAGCATAAATGCTTGAAATGACATAGAGAGGGGAAACCACACTTACAAGAAAATATCTGTCACTGAACCGAGAAAAAAACTGATCTGATGTATGCCAACTCCCTTGACAAGAAAACTAAGCGAGGTTAGGTGTGAAATCGACATGAAATTCTTCGAATACTGAGATGGATATGGGTGGTATTGAGTAGTTTCTTAGCCTCTAGGTTTTCTAATAGTCAATCGATACCTATCAGATGCAAATCGATGGTATTTAGTTCATGTCAATGCAATAATCCTTGAAATTATAGTTCATACAATCAGTTTTTAGGCTAAAAAAGACGCAATAAAATAGAAAATGTCTGAAAATCAAAGCCAAAATATAAACAAAAGAAATAAAAACAGTATTAGTCATAGCAAGTGTCCTCCCCCCAGACTTACTTCACACCATCTCGGTGTAAGAATAAGCCTAAGAAAAGCACGACTTACACATAAAAATAAAATAAAAGAAAGTGCATAACAAAAATTAAAAGGGTGAGAAATATGATTTAACTACTCTGGGCTCTGACTCTCTCGATCTCCTGGAGCGCAACGACGACGAGGCAAGCAGTGATCCAAAGCCTGTCATTGTCGTCCTCAGACACCTCATCCATCCCACGTCCAACAACGTCGAGTCTGGACTCTGCAGCTCTGGTGCTCGTCTCAGCTCGGTCACCTTGACCTTCCTAAGTGCGTCCCAAATGTGTCTCAGCATGGAGTGTTTCCTCTGCTCAACCTCGTATTGCCAGCGCCGATACTCTTTGTCAGTAAAATCATCAGAGAAAGGAGGTAAGTCATACTCTACAGAGTACTCTGGAATCACATTCTTCATCATAACATCTGCAGCAGCGCGTGTAGAGGACGGCCGAGAAGGTTCGTGAGTAGACGCGTCTAGAAGGTCCTCGGGCGTTGAGCTTGCTCAATCTTGGTAATCTCTGGGTGAGTGATGTGTGGCTCGAACAGAATGTTGGAATGGCAAGTGACTGAGCTGACCTCTGGAGCTAGAAGCTTGCACACACATGACTACCAATCCCGAGCATAATACCTCCACTTCGTCTTCTTCGTGAGGGAGGTGAAATTGGTCAAAAACCTGTCATCCATGTATTTAATCCTCTCGATCTTCTGAGTGTTGTTAAGGTCCAATCTGTGATACATGAAGATTAGTGTGAGAAGACTGTCTATCGTCTCATTTAGTGGTGAGCTAGGTGATCCTCTGAAGCGTCTGTCTGGGAGCAACTTGTCGAACACATATCCCCAGTTGATGTCAAGAGATGGATACTGGGGAGCATGCATGTCACCATATAGGTCTGGGACTGCAGGAGCTATAGCGTGATAAAGCAGCTCCAGCTCAAGCTTCTTCACTGCTCATATTTTCTCCTTACCTAAGAACTAATGATCTTTGGTGCCAGCCGAACCGTTGGGTTCCTAATGTGCGTAAGCTTCAATGCACGACCCTGAAAACCATCGTCGGCTAAAATGTGCCACAAGGCATTGTTAGCTGGACCATCATGAGAAGGCATCCGTCCCTCAACTTCTTTGTTGAAACCATACAACTTGCAGATATCCCTGATAGTCATCGTGTACAAAGCTCTATTGTACATAAATGTGAAGATCGCGGCAAGTACCGGGGCATGTGGATCAGCAGCCATATGAAGATCACATGATGCTAACAACTGACAGACTGGCTCCGGGTAGAGCAGATAACTGCGCAGCGCAAAAGTACATAAACCCAATCTCTCTTGTATAGAACTGACATCATCCATAATACCAAGCTTGTCAAGGGTGTTAGGACAGACAAACTTTGTTGGAACTAATTTTCAGACCGGTCGGTCCGATCCGGTTTTCAAAACACTACAAATAAGACATTCTCTCATTTGAGCATTCATTTATATTGGGCCTGATTGGAATTGCTTTCATTTTTTTGCTTTAGAAAGCAAAAATCTTTGTAAAAGATTAAAATTAAACCAACCAATATTTAGAATAAAAAATAAAATAGAATATCTTGCAAAGATTTTTATTTTTCAAAGTAGAAAAACAAAAGCAATTGTTGATCGGAAGAGTTTGTTGAGGATTGCTTTCGTTTTATTGCTTTAAAAAGCAAAAATGTTTGTATAATACTCTAATTTATCTTTTACTCTAAAATATAATTGGTTTAATTTTAATTTTTTATAAAGATTTTTGCTTCCCAAATCCAAAAAACGAAAGTAATTTCAATCACACCCGTTATATATAAAAATAAGTCTATGGGCCTCACACCTTACCTAATTTATCAATCACGATACCCTTCAATTGATACTACCTCACGTTTCTTATCATTTACTTTTATAAGCTATCTTCTGTTTTATATATTATTATTTTCAAAATTTACGTTGATTAGACAACTTATATCTCAAACTATTGGCAGATATATAATGGCTTATTTCTCAACGAACTTTCGCCAAAGTGCGGATTCATAATGAATTATTAAACTCGTCGTATTTTTCAATTCCTTGACAAAAAATTTAAAAATTCTATATGAATTATTTAAATGGTGCCGATTTCTAATTTAAACGTTTAATCTATTAGTCAACAGTTAAATTTTTGTGAGGGGACACGTGGACGGTCGATAAAACGATACGTGTACTACCAAAAAAAATTTTCAGAAAAATAAATAAAAAATCTAAAATAAATCGAAAAAATTAGAAAAATATCAAAAAATCAAGAAAAAATTAAATAAATCTAAATAATCAAAATAATCCTTAAAAATTAAAATTACATATGTATATATAAATAGTAAATATATATATTAAAATAAACTAAAATAAATTTAAAAAATTTAAAAAATCAAAAATTTAAGAATTAAAATTTTAAAACATTAAAAATATATATATATGTATAAATAGAAAAATATTTAAAAAAAAACTAAAATAATAAAAAAAAACTAAAACTATTATACATAAATAAAAAAATTTAAAAATAAAATTAAAATAACATAACATAACACTATAACTAACTAAAAATAAACCTAATTACAACATGACTACAATCATTATCCACTGATTTGAAAAATCTTCGACTCTTTTACCCTAATTCAAAACTGGTCACGAATCCTAGAAATTTATAACAGATCAACTATTTTCGGCATGGTAATAGGCCAAGTGTACCTATATTGATGAGTTGATGAAGCATTGTCGATGCTTCTGAGCCTATAGGTGCTTCGTAGACTATAGGTGCTTCAAGCAACTCATTTATCGAATTTTTGACGAATTTTGAATTAAGATTTTAGAGAGGTACACTATAAGCATTGTAGTTAGGTTTACTTTCACTGATTTAAAAAATCCTCTCTAAATTCGTCAAGAATCTTAAAAATCTTCAGCAAATCAAGTGTTTTAACATAATAATAAGTTGGTGAAACATATAATATAAATGAGTTGTTGAAAAATCCGCTCTTTGGCAAAAGTTTGTTGAAAAATAGATCCGTTTTCCGATATATAATATACAAAAACATTCGTGTATATCAAATCGTTAGACTTCATTTTTCTTTCTGACAAACTTAACATTTAGTTATGTATGTAGTGCGCATTCTAATTTCAAAAGATGTAAGAATATGACAACACACAATAGCTATTTCATAAAGAGTACACAAAAGTACAAGTGTACCATGACTTAAAATATTTCATAGCAAAACACTTGACGTCTCTCGGACATAAATGATTTAATTAAAGACATTAATTACACTCCAGAATGACTCCATTATGTCTTCACGCACATCGGGCACGAGCCACTATTTTTATACTATTGTCTAATTGCTTTATTAGTGCATGATCATTTATCTTATATATTAAAGTTGTAATTTAATATATACAGCCCACAATTTACGTATATTATGTGGCTGCAAAAAGAGAATGGTAGGACATAACAAATTATGTATCTAACACTCGCATCATAAAAAATGATATTAACTATGGGAATGACTGCAAGTGGATCTATCATTTGGATGTTTTTTTTCGACAATAATTACATCGACAAAATTTGATCTATAATCAAAATTTTCTAACTAAAATTAATTGAAATTCGAACTCACCACCTAATGTCAAACTAGATCAGGAGCAAACCAACTATACTATTTATTTCTGGACTCATTTGTATGAATATATAAACAGAAATTACTAAGTTTTCATTTAGTTTTACTTTTACTATTTCTTTTATGACTTTGTTTTGGTTTTGTAAGCGTCACAGATCTATATTTAACATATAAGATATAAATATGTAGGAGGTTGAAAAACTAAAATATAGATACCTAGTTGAAATGCTTTTAGTCAAGTGGTTAAATAATAATTTTTGTAAAACTTGAGAGAGTCAAATAAGAGTTTGATTAGTAAAAAAAAATCTCTATAGCCATAGAAATCAAATAGTCACGAAAAAATAATCAAAAAATTACGACTTATTCACGATTTTTCTAGCAACTTTCATATAGCAACAATAATAGCCATATAGAAGAAATGCATTACTGTATAGTGGTTGCTAAGAAAAAAAATTTCTAGGCTGTGGTTCTTTAGTTACCTTTCCGGGCTATAGAAATTTCTTTTATTAGTCTTTGTCAATCTAATTGTTTGACAAAAAAATATTTGATTATGGCAATGATCTTATATTTACCGTGATTAATTAAGAGACCAATCTACATTTTTCTCTAACCACTATAACCTGTTTGTGAGATCTCTCGCTGTACGCAAGAAACAACAAACACTCAACTTGGTGATGGTACGTAGGGTTTATAAAATTCCAAACAACTCGAAAGTCAGAAACTACGCTCATTCGCAGCATTAGAGGCAATCCAGCTCTCGAATGAAGCAAATCATCCATCTCTCTTCCTGCTCCATACATTGCTCGGTTCCTTGTTCTTATGTACAACTCAAATGTTGTCGACTCATGGCTCACCGCATATAGTTTAGTTCCCTTGGAAAAAACAAAGAGATGTATGAATGCACATACGTTTGTTAAGTTGATATTGAATAAATATAACCAGTCCCGGCCCAAACTATTTCAAAACCTAAAGCAAGAAAATAAAAAGAAATAGAGAAATTTCTAATATTTGAGGTGCTTACTTTGTAGCTAAAAGCAAAGCAATCCACCATTACATTACGATTTTTTTTTTCAACAATTAAATTGACAAAGCTTGATTCATATTTTAAAATTTTTTTTATAATTTACAAACTGTAGTGGAAAGAACTCGAATATGTGATGCTAGAGTCATTAGCTCAGCACCGGACTGAAAAGAACTCGACACATTATACTTAATTTTAAGATAAGCATAAAACCATTAATATATTTTGGTGCCTAAAAACTATGGCTATGAATGGATGCACTAGTTTTTGGTTAGTTTTTAGTTTTTAGATTCTATATTTTAGTTTTTGGAATTTAGATTTTGGTTTTATTTTTTAGATTAGTTTTTGTTTTCCAAAACTAAAAAAGATTGTTTTTTAGTTTTTTGAAAAATTAACGTCAATTTCTTAAAAACCAGTTTTTCCTAGTTTTTAGGGAAAGAAACAAAAACAAAAACTTGAATAGTAAAATACAATGTAAAAAATGATTTTAGATTTTGAAAAACTGTTTTTGCAAAATCATAATTGACTAAAATATAGTTTTTCCAAAAACAAAAACCAGAAACCAATTTAAAAACCTACTTCCAATCAAGACCTATGTTTCATAGAATTCCCAGAGCCGAATATAACTGTTAACTACAAAGACTTACTTGTGTCTTTGCAAAGTTGAGAGGGCCAAAGAAGAGTTTAATAGATGGAGGATGAATGTGAAGCCCAAAGAAATTAGACTTGTTATCTACTATGAGCTTTGTAGAACAATTGCAAGTGAGGAACTTAGTCAACGTTCCATGTGAGTCCACGCCTTCTTCCAACATGAATTGATTAATCCTTCCAATCTGTAAAATTTACACTTTAGGTAGACTACTACACAAAAGTTTCATAAGTCGACATATTCAAGCCAATGTTGGTATTAGCTTATTAAGAGAAGAAGCATATTACTCGAAAAGAAATGTTAGGAAGAGGAGGCTGAGTAGTAACGTAGAAGACAAGTAATGCCACTCCAAAGCTAAACAAAAACCTCCACAGTATTTGTAGAAAGATCCGACAACCCGAATCGGAGCTCCGCAATGGTACAATCAACGTTTTCTCATCATCATCTTCATTATACATGAAGTTGTTTTCGGATTTCTTTGAGAAATCTGAGTAACTTGAGAGTTCATTAATGCGAGAAGGGACCAATGGTGCTGAATCAGATCGAGTTGGGGATTGGAATTCAGATTCAGGGCTTTGGACAAAGTAGTTTGAGTAGTAGTTCTCTCTTCTCTCCATTGAATAAAGTAATTATTTTCCTTAATATATATATATATTTTTTTGTAAAATTGGTTTTGTGAGCGTGTGATGAGAGAAATTATATGATCAATGAGTTCATATATATTCCTAGGGAGATCTGAATTAAATGATTGGTGTCGATCTTTGAAATGATTTATTGATGTGGAGTAAAATTAAACATTATCGCCGTTCTAATAATGTATTTTTATGGTAGAGAAAACTATAATTACACAAGTCATGATGTTTGTTTGTTGTTTTTGTAATCTAATTTTCCTTCACGCTCAAGCTTTAATAGGTACCATAACTACTAATCCAATCATTCCACCAATGAAGCATTATGTATACAATATTTTCTTAATTTACCTGATTAACTTCTCTTTTATATTTAGTTTCATTACAATTTTTTTTTTTTTTTTTNATTTCAATTTTTTTTTTTTTTTTTTGTCAACAACAATATTCATTTTTATGCTCAATTCTTTTTTTTCACTAGAATTATATGTTAAATATTACAGCGATGAAATGTAAAAAAATCTGTAGAATACAAAAATATTTTCGAAAATATAGCGTGAAAAAAAAATGTTTAAAATGATCTCTGAAAAAGCCTTAGCTACGATCCTATGGACAAAAGTTTGATAGACTCCTACTCAGAAACCGCAAATTGATAGCACCGCCAAGCAAGTTTAAAATGATGTCAGAATTTCATATAGCGAATGAGAGTTACTTTCAATTCTAGTGTTTATGGCTGTTTCTTTACATTTTCCAACCAAACCAAACCAGTTCTCATTTAAACCATTATTAACCAAAATTAACAAATCCAAAGCTAACCGAACTAAAAGAACTTAATTACCAGGCCCAAAATTTCCTTTGCTTTTGGGCTTTTTATGGGCCCATTAGCTAAATTCTATACGAGGATCTCAGGTCCAATCATTTGGTTCATGGTAGACGTTATGACAAAACATTCTATTTAGGCTTTTAGCCGAAGAACATCATTTTCATATATCCGTATCTTTACGTATACGTTTTGAAATTTTCTTTACACAAACACATATATTATGAATGTCCTATATAAAGTAAGTAATACATTTTAAATTTAAAAATACCAATTATATTTAGTAGAATATATAAGTCTTTCTTATACCGGTAATTAAACTCAATCGAGAATATCCGATCCATAAACAACTTTTTTCTAAAACTTTTAATAATAATATTTTATGTGACAAATGCTACTTTTTGAAATTAAATTTGGATGAAAAAGACAATATAGATGACACTCAATCACTTGATTAAAATAATTTCCAGTAAACTCAACTAATAGATAGATTTCCTTGCATTATTCAAAACAATAATCAAAAGTTTTTGATTGAGTATTGTTTACAATTTTTTAAGCAATGTATTTCAAATCGAATAGTTTTTTTTTTTTTCCTTTTTTGGGTCGTAATTAACTCAAGAATTAGGTAAAGAGAGAATGAAAAAGGATAATGCTTTCTTATTACGAAACCGTGTTTTACACATCAAACTCAGATTTGTACAAAAAAGAATTTGAGAAGAAAGAGAAAGCTAAATATATATACCAATTGAACCCAAGCTAATCACACCTCTCACTGTGTTGTGGGCCATTATTAGTACTTCCTCAACAAATAAAATCTCAAATGTACCTTCCTATTCACATTTCCATTTTACTAATTAATTCAACCATGCATGCTGATTGGTTCCTCCACCTTTACGTATTTACTAATCTCAATCTTATTGTGAATAATACAGAATATACAGACCAATAATATTGATTGAAAGAATACTTTTTGCCCAAAAAGAAAACATATTTTCAAAAAAAAAGAAAAAGACATTTAGAATAGAAAGGACCACCGAACTCTTCCCAATGGTTTAGATGATTCAGCAAATAGCTCTGATACGAGAGATTTCGACCCTTTTGCACCGCATGTAGAATATTAAAAGGAGTTTTAAGAAATGAGTTTTGAGCTTTGTATCGATTTCAAGTTGGGGCCATGAACTCTAGGATCTGGTCGGCTTGAAGATGTATGTATAGTAATTGTAAGACTGAAAAATATGTATAGAAGAAATGAATGAAGAGGATAAGAATGAAAGCGAGAGAGAAATTGTTAATCAACTTGGAAATCAAGGAAAGGGAAAGAAGAGTTGTTATCAATGAGACCATCCAAATCCCAATCTCCAATTTTAGGGTTTTCTAAGTCCCAAGAACTATTCTCCATCCCCAACATATTCCCTACCTTGAAGCTTTCTGAATGACAGAGAGATTTAGTATTGAAGGAAGGATCAAGGACTTGTAAGTTTACGTTGTTGCTTGTACTACAAGCAATGATATTTGTACTATTCTCTGATGGAGGAAGAAACCAATCACCTTCCAGTGATACTCTCTTGCTAATTGGATCAAGTATTGTGTTTCCATAATCTCCTAACCCATTAGCATTGAACACATTCCCTGTGTTTCCCATTTGATGATATCGATTATCCGGTACTGATATCATTAATGGATCCTCAAGCTGGTTTAAGCCCATGGGTGCAAAATTGAAAGAGGAAGAAGAAGAGTCCATGCGCATAGTGTTCCCAGCCATTATCATCATGTTGTTGTCATGATCATGATGATTCACATCCATTATTGGAGTTGTTGAATTGCCTCCAATGTCTACATTTTGATCTCTTGGATCCAAAGAATTACTATTACTATTGTTAGGTGATGAACCTGATGAAGTATTGTTATTGTTGTTCTTAAGCCTCTTCTTCAATGTTGAGTTCCAGAAGTTTTTGATCTCGTTGTCTGTTCTTCCTGGAAGCCTAGTAGCTATTTGAGACCACCTAGATTATTAAAATCTCAACAGTTAAAAATCATTTCACAAACTGTTACAAATGTAATCAGAGACATTAATTGCAGATTTTTACCTGTTACCAAGTAAGGAATGCAAATGGATGATAAGATCTTCTTCTTGAGGAGAGAAAGAGCCACGTTTAAGATCAGGTCTTAAGTAATTGATCCAACGAAGACGACAACTTTTACCACAACGTAAAAGACCAGCATTTCTAGCAATGTCACTCCAACATCCTTGTCCATTAGTCAACATATATCTAATAAGCTTCTCATCTTCATCAGGAGACCAAAGTCCTTTTCTTAGCTTAGGTTTGTTGTTGTTATTACCATTACACATCTTGCTCTTGTCTCGAATCGTATCAGAACTATCCGGTTTCCTCATCATCATGTTTGGACTAGTGGAGCCTTTTAGAAGAAAGAAAAGAGTAAACAGATTGAGAAATGGAAGAGACTGTAAAAGAAGCAAAAGAAAGAAGAAGATGATATGATTTGTGGGGATTGGTTTGGAATGATAAGAATAAGCGTAATGGATATGACAAAGAGAGAGAAAAGTGTTGTTGGTTGGGATTGATGGGTAGAGTAGAGAGAGTCTATAATAGAGAGAAGAGAGATTGGGATGTGAAGAAGAAGCAAGAGGTGGGTCTTTATGTTTATTTTTGTTAGAAATAAAATAAAGTAAAAGAATGTCTTCGTTAAAAACATGATGATAGACTTGTGAGTGAAGAAAAATGTATCGAAAAAGACTGGTTTAGAGTCAAAGACAAGAACTAGACCAACCTCTTTCTCTTGCCACACACGTGTGTTTGAAGTATCATATTTACAACTACATACATGAGTTTAGCTTATGTGTTTATTTATTATTCATATTTTTTAACGACAACTAACAACCAACTCTGACTATCGGAAAGTAATTAATATTGTCTGTCTGCAAGGAGGCTTATATTGAATTACCTTCAATTCTACGACACAATCTATTCAGAATCCTTAGACTAAAATGGAATAGTTTAGAAGTTTTTTAACTATCTTCTTTATGCGACTAGACGACGCAATTTTCACGCTACAAAAACAAAGAGCAAATTGACCCGAATCCCAATAGATTGGGGTTTGGGAAGAACACAAAGTACATAACTTTTTGGGCCATAATTGGGCCCACTTTCCTATTGGGCTTTCTTTAATTGCACTTTATTTCTTGTGTGTCTTTTATTTTGCTGTCAATTGAAACAATTGGATCCACCATGACTGTTTGTAGTCAAATCCTTCTAAAAAAACTTTCTAAAGTTAAACTTGAATGGAAAAGGCAGCAAACATAAAACTCATCGACTTAACAAAATGGTCCCCTTATAAATACTTGTAATCAAATCGAAGTGTGTAGACACTAGAAGTGAGACTCAACCACAAGATAATTATCCCTTCAGTTAGTATTTTTAACCTCTTTATTGCTCGCCAAAATTTTCTTTGGTTTGCGAAAAAGAAAAAGAAAAAAAAAGCTAAAAAGTCAAAAATCATTAACAAAAGAAGTGATCATACAATTCTTTTCATTGGGTTTTGTCCCGTAGCTAATAAAATAATATCTGTTGACCAGAAACCAACAAGTGGATTCTATGAAATGCGCAAATAACCTTCTGCTCCTCACGTCCCCCACGAACTCTTTCTTCTTTTTGATTATAAAACCACATTTGTAAAGACAAAAGCAAGAACCAGAGATTGTTTTGAGAGGTCCATCTATAGTCAACAATGGCTTCTGGCTACAATCAATACACAGCAATGGCTGTTCTCGCCACAATGACGCTCTCCTCTGCATTCACTGCCTCCGCACAGTACGATTCAGAGACAAATACAGGAGCCTCTTGTTTTCCAGGATTGTCTTTTGTCATGATCATCTCTTCTCTTGTTCTTTCTGGTTTTGCTATTCTCAAATGGTGAATCCTTATTTTTCTTCTCTTTTTGCTGTTTGTATCAAAAGTTCTCAATAAAGCAAAATATCATCGCTCTCTTCTTTGTTCCTGTTGTATTATATACAGATGTTGTACGGTTTAGAAACTCCGATGTTTATTATCTATTTACATTGAGTATTATGAAAGCATTATTTACATTATTTGTTGAGTATATATATAACATTTTATTTTTACATAATGAGTAGTAGACATTCCCTATCTAAGTATTATTACAATGAGTCCTGATATCTTTATAACTATTATCCTCTCCGAGCATGTCGAATTACTATAATCAGAAGATAGCTTGAATCAGCCAACAAGAAATTACTAAGATAATCTGAAAGATGAAGAGAAAGAAAAGGGTTTAATCTTGTCAAAACTCAGAGTCAAATGACTTTGGAAAGAAAATAAGTTGTCATTACCACCTTGTGTTCTGTGTGTGGAAACAAAGTCATCAATAAGCTAACAGCATATAATTGATTTCAAGTTCTTAAAACATGAAAACCCAAAATTTTGATTGCAAATGGGTTTAGAACTTACATTTTCTCATCCAGAGAACCAATATTTTAATAAATCTGCAGGCCACCAAGGAACTCTGATAGCCTGAAAACAAGTAAACTGTATTGTATTATAATCAGGTAAAAGGTAAGGGACATGAAATGATGTCCAAAGTTGATCATATTAGGACAATACCTGAAATTGTCTGAAATTACAGTTTCTCCTTCTTGAGAACCAATATGCCGTAAACCAACTTCTTCCAAGCGACCATCAGAATATGCATGCTATAACAAGAACAACAATGATAAAAGACTAAATCGTTTGTCTGGATGATTTTGGCAGACAATAAAGAATAGAGGGAAGATACATCATTTATACCTTATAGAAACAACTTGCTCCAAATGGGCAATTTCCATTCCCAAAGTTAAAGTGCTTGCAGTCAATTGATCTGCAAAATTAGAACAAAACACAATGAATTATCTCACAAAGCATGTCAAAGTTGCAGACAGCTCAAAGTCAAGTTTCTGCAGTCAGCTATACCTGAGTTTTGCCTTGTATATATCAATAATTTCCTTTTTCTCTTCAGGAGTAGAGTACCAGACAACACTAGGGACAACAAAATAAGAGAGTTTACGACATATAGGACAAGCTCTCAACGTACTGTTAACATCCATTCCTGAAACAGGAGCACTACTGCGCCAATTACGAATGCATTGTATACAAAAGGGATGATCACAGTCAGTCAAAAGCCCAAACTTCCTTTCTCCAGGAGTTGTCTTTGAAAAGATACGATCCAAACACACACTGCACTCAATATCTTGACTTTGTTTCAAAGCCTCAATGTGTTTTTGTTTCTTCTCGCATTCTTTTGTATGTTCTTCTCGTTCTTCAGGTCTAAAAGGATGCAAACACTTCTTACCACAAGTGTTGCAGAGATCTCCATGCATATGTGGACAATGGTTTCCTCTAGGGCAATCACCAGCTGCAGCAAATGAGCAAATTGGATATTCTCTTGGATGGATACAATGAACATTATCGTCCCCATAGCTTTGTTGTTGCAAATTCCTAGAGCTATCCAGAGACTCAGAATCTGAGTTAAGAGGTGATCGAGGAACATTGGAAGAAGCCCTTATTACATGATCATATCTACATCTACTTCCATACAAACATATTCCTTTCTGATAGAATGTGCAAACCTGATTACATAACAAAAGCAAGAGTCAAATTTTTGGATTCCGAGATAAATCATCAAAACTGGATTAAGAAAGAAAAAGATAAATTGGATTACATTACATTATTGGCTGGATCCTTAGAGTCATGAGAATATTCACAGTTTTCCCCTTTCAAGCACGAGCCTTGGACAAAAAACTTGCACAGTATCCTAACAAAACAAGGAAAGAATATCAATTAAAACCTCCACAGAAACTTGACTTTTTGATGAAAAAATCAAGGGGAGAAGAAATCAAAAACCTGTCGGACATTTGGGAATTGTGCGAGAGAAAGGGATTCAAAGGAGGAAGAATGAGAAGGAAGAGAGAGCTTTATGTGAAGGAATTCAATTTCTACGGTATTCTAAGAGTTTATTTTTGAGATAGAGCGCGCTTCACCACCTCTTCGCTTCTCTTTCATTTACTATAATATCCTTCCAATTATCTATTTATTCTACAAATCAAAAACCACTGTTTTTTTTGGAAAAAAAATTCTCTTTGATCAATCGTTTTGTTGCCGAGTACTTCTCGCTCAGATGATAATTTATCTAATGACTTGCCATTAAAGATTCAATTCATGGTCATCATTTGTCTACTAGTAGTGTTCTCAAAAAAAATTATATAACCATCTAATGATTTGGCATTGCGGATTCGATTCTTCATTAGAAAGAAATTTTTAGGGGAGGTCATCATTTATCTACTAGTAATTGTTATCATTTTGAGGATGTGATTGTTCTTTTGTGGATTGTTTTCTTCGCTAGGTTTGATTTGATTAGTTAGATGCTCATAAATAAGATATATCTTTGAAGCTACGCTTCTTCATATTGTAAATAGATATTTACGGCAAAATTTGACAACCAAGTTTGGGTTAATGAAACCAAACAAGCTTTAAACATAGTTGTTTCACAAAAACACAACCATGATGAAATAATTTAAAGTATCCGACTGATACATTCTTTCTGACATGAAATTACTGATACAACGCACACAAGACAAGACCGTCTGTCTCTCGCTGTTTTATGTACATGATGCACACAACAAATTAAGCAAATATTCTCTCTCACACACACTTCACACCACACACCATATCCTCCGAACCGAAAGTCACTAACTCGTCTGGTACTTGAACTTACCGGTCCGATTCAAAGTAAGACTGTATCTCTCAATTGTCACACAAACTCCAACTTCACGAGAAGCTTCACGGATTTGTACTTCTCCCCTTTCCTGCTATGTAAAGGAAATGCTCTGATTCCTTCCCTTAGCTCCCAAACTGGTAAGCATGTCTGTCCTCCAAAGTCATCTTTTTCTGACATGTCATACTCATGCACTTCTAATCGCAGGAGAGCCAGCTCTGGCACGGTTAATGGGAACTCAAATACCTCATCCCAAGCTGGTACCCAGTTATCCTCCAATGTCTTCGTTTTCTTCATAACAGAATCTGCTGGAACTCCAGCTATCCCCACCTGAATATGTATCAAAGCTCAAATTCTATTGCAATCTAAGTGACAAGAAACAGTTTCATCTCACAACATTTGTGTGAGGTTTCAGCTATTAAGGCAACGAAATTTACCCTTGTATAGAAGTCTGGTGGTGAATACTGATCAAAGTGGGTGTGGCGGAAATCAAAGTACCAGCCTTCTCCCATGTACACAGTTACCTAAGGATTATAAAAGAATAAGTTCCACCGAGTTTTATCAGATTTGCATCGGCAACAGACCAAACAGAGAGTCAAGATATCTCACCCTAAGTGTTTTTTTTACAGGTAGAACAGCTTTTGGGTCAAAGATGTCACTATCCGAACCACCTTTCAGCAGGATATCAGGTTTCTTGATGTAGCCACATCCGCCATTGGCTCTAAACATTCCTTGCATTAGCCACAACGATCTTCCATATCCCTATACATGGAAAGATCACAATACAATTACCTAAGCAATAAGGTTGATGACTTGATGACGTGAATGTGAGTGAGCATGGCTTCTCCAAAATAACAAAAAGCTTTAATACTATGTGTTATAAAGTTGGTAATAAAGCTAAAGAAGATACCTGCATGTTGAAAGCCACCATTTGAGCACCGTGGCTCCAGCCAACCAACGGATTGTAATTTGATGACGTAACTCTAGTTCCTTTTGGGTAAATCCTCAACAAATTTCGCTGAGTAAACCTGCCACACCATAATTAACAGAATGCATACAGAGTTGACAGACTACAATCACTTCGAAACATAAGAACATAATATGACTATGATCCATGGGATTACCTCACAATCTGTTTCGCATATTTTTCTGCTGCATTTTCAAGTTGTTCTTCGCTCAAACTAAGTCGTCTTACCTTATCAGGATCTACTTTTAAACACTCAGTAATTCCGCCTTTTGGTTTTCCAGCATGAATTGCAATTAAATGTTTATATTGGGGTGGTGCATTCTTCTTAGACTTTTCCATATCATCATCATCGTCATCATCATCTTCGTCGTCATCGCCATCCTACAACAAGAATTATGATTACCAACTTATGTATATAAACACCAGTATAACTAAACGAAGATGATTTATCTCCAACACACCTTGTCATTACTTTTATCCCTCTGAACAAAACTGGGAACTTCTCTGCCCCAAACTTCTTCATCACCCAAGGTTTTACCTTTCTGCACCACTTCCTCATCTTTTCCTTCCTTGTACTCTTTCGGAGGTTTGGTTGAGATAATAATCCGCCTTTTTAACGAGTTTGGCGAAGGGAACTCCTTCAAAGATTCTCCGACAGGAGGAGTAAACAGAATTTCCCCAAATATCTCGGTAACCATCTAGTATACAACAATAACAACGCTTCTCTAAATTAATGTAATGATATATCAGAACGACAATAAAAAATCACAAAGTAATGTGAAAGGAGGTTACCTCAGCAACTTTAGCCTGAAGTTCTGGAGTAAGATGATCTTCAAGAGTTACAACAACAGGATAGTCAGATACATCAAAAGCATGTGCTCTGATCGCTCTTAGACATTTGATCAATCCCACAGGTGAAGTGAGAGTCCTGTAAGAATGGTTCAGTGTACAATTAAACAATGGGCACTAACCTTGACTTTATTCAATTGAAATTCATTAGTTTATTACCTTCCGTGAAGAACATCAATATCATCTTTGTTGGAGTTCGGCCATATATCCAATTCAATCACTCTAACACCTTTCTTCAGTGCATCTATTATAGGTACCTCACTGCAGTCACTGCTCAGCTGATTACCAGTCAAATATGAATTATGACCAGTGAATATGAAATAATGCGATATGGGAGCATCCATGTCTTGATGCACCTGAAAAGCATACAACAAAATCGTTAGAGATAAATCCAGAATCAATCTGTAAATGAAAGCAACATAATTTACTTACAATAACATGAACATCCAGAATTGCACAAAATATAAATACTTGAATCATATAATTTTGTGTCAAGAGTTCCTAAAAGAGTACTGTCACATTCCAAATTGGCTACTCTCTCAATTTTTAACAGCAACTAGACATAAAAACGAAAATAATAAAATTCTTTCAAACACTTGTATCAGACTTATTCCACAAACCTAGCATCCCACACCACTTGTCTAAAAAGTATGCTACTTTCTGCCAAAACATTTTCCCACAGCAGCGAAACATACAAACAGAATATATATATATATATATATATATTTATTAAATTGCTTCAAATTCATGAATAATACTCAGTGAACACACCATAAGATTTATATTCCACAAATCTGGTTTCCCCACACCATTGTCCTTAGCTACCAGAGAAGGAAAACGAACGATCCCAATTCAAAATTCTGAGTTTCTTATAATTCTTAGTTGACTTCAATTTGGGAGACAATAAAATCAAAATAATTAAACAAAAGAGTTAAATTACCTCATGTCGAGCAAGAGGAGGGTTGTTCTCACCAAAAAGGTACTTGAAGAAAGCATCAAGGTGGAGACCATTACGATGAAGAAGAGAAGATGCAGAATTGATAATTGACTGTGCATCTTCTCTAGTTGCTTTATCTTGCTTCTGAACATCAATTAGAAACCTGTGGAGATGATCAATATTCATAACCCCATTCTCTGAGTACTTATCGAAAATGGTCTTGATATCACGCGGTGCTTCCGATGCTGTATAACGAAATCTCCGGCGAAAGCAGAAACACACTTTGTACGTTTGCTTCGACATGAGGGGAAGAAGAGTCAGATCCTTTGGATAATGATTGATTGGAGAATGAAAAGAAGAAAGGAAGCTCTGAACAGTTCCTTTTTGTTAATTAGGGTTTGTGTGTTGAAAATCAGAATTATCTTGTCGTGATTTTGGAATCAAACAAACGAAAACAGTATCTTGGTTTTTGCGTATCGCATTAGCAAAACAAAGAAGATAGAATTTTGTAGTGAATCTCCTCCATGGGAATGCAATCAATCTCTGAACATTGTCGGTTGTCGGGGAAATCTTCAATCCTCCGAATATCCTCTGGCAAATTATTCTTTTGGGCTTTATATTTATTGGGCCTTTTAAATTACGAATGCCCATTAGTTAGAAGAACCCATTGATAAGTAGAGCCCATATATTACACGAGACCAGTAATGAATAACGCCTCTCAAGCAAATTAATCGTTTGGGCTTAATTGGGCCTTTGAATTAGAAAAACCCATGAATGAGTAGAGCCCATAAACGAATTTCTAGGGTTGTTGCTGTCGTTTAAAGGAGCAACATGAGCTCAATCCTTAAAAAATCAGCGTAACATTTCCGCCGCTTCTTTTCTGTAACCTACACATAATCCCGGAAGCTAAAGGCGTATCTTCAGCGAAACATCGATGAGGGCTAAGGTGAGTGATTGGGATTGATTTTTATGGATTCTAGTTATGAGCACTAGTTGTAGTAGTAGTGGGTAGATTTTTACAGTGTTGTGTGTTTGGTTTGTATCAGTGGAAGAAGAAGCGTATGAGGAGGTTAAAGAGAAAGAGACGAAAGATGAGACAGCGATCTAAGTAGTTTCAAGAGCTTATTTTGTCTTTCTTCTTATTAGAAACCAGCTCTTGTGGGAGTTTTGTTGGTTTTGCAATTTGATATTGAATGTTTTGTTGGACCAAGTCGAATCTATGTTTTGTATTGGAATTATTGAAAGATCCACCTGGGTTCCCGATTCTCCTTTATTTTCTTGCAATCTCTGGTTATTATTATGGTTTAATGGTTATCTGCGTAGGATCAATGGTTTCCATGTGAACATCGTCTAGGGTTTATAACCTTAAACATTACTAATACTTAGTGAAGCAGTAAGATTAAAAGCCACTTAGAAAATGAGATACTTTTGTCTGTAACAAAAACGACTCACTGTTCTTAGAATCCTCCCCAGATAATCTTATATATTAAAACGGAAAAATACGGGAAAATAGGTAAATTATAAAAAATTTAAATTTAATAAAATTTTTGATAGATAAATCTCTAAAAAAAACTAAATCTTAATAAAAATATATCAGTTACAAATTTGGTTATTAATTCTATTATGGTTTGGGTTTAGATTCGATTTTTCAGGTATATAGATTTACGACACATTCTGGTATTTTTGAGTTTGGTTCACAAACTTTAGTATTTTTGTTATTTTGGTTTAAGAAATATTCAGATTATTTTTATTATTTTTATTTTCCGTATAGAGTTTGGTACGGTATAGATCGAGTTTGGATTCGGGTATTTTTACATAAAAAATTAAAATTTTAAAAAAATTTAATAGAAAAACTAAAATTTGATTCTTGGTTCTGGTTCGGATTTGGGTTTGGTTTTTCAAATACATAGATTTATGATTCATTGGGGTATTTTGTCATGTTTTTTCCGGGTTCGGTTCATCTGATTTGGGTTGATTTCGATTCGGTTTTTGGGCCTTTCAACAATATCTAGAAAATTATATTCAAAATATCAATACGGTTCTAAAAACTAAATGAATACGGGTATAATCCTAATCTATCATTAAAGGGTAAACATAGCTTCTCATCCGGCTAATTCTGTTTTTGGTTATGATCCTGTATATGATGTGTTGTGTCCGATGAGCATCGAGTTTTCAGTCTAGAACCTAATAAAATGGTGGATGATCGCATATACGCATCCCCATTGAGTTCAAAATTAAAGGATCTTTAATCTGCTTTAATCTCACATCTCAAGGCTTTAGAGTTGTTAAGTTTCGTAAGGGTGCATTGTTATAGTCAGCCCTTGAGTTGTTCACAACCTAGAAGAGTTTGCAATCGCTTTACATGATAGGTTAAGTCCTCTTGCTGGCCATGATATTGGACAGTTTCCTGGTTTAACATTGGTGGGGAAAAAGGAAGAATCTAATGTATATTCAGTTACTTGATCAAGAAGCAAAAGACATTGATACAATGTAATTTTCTTCAGCTTTAAATGGAACAGAAAATCGAAAGATGCAGCTGAATTTGTCTAATTGTGAAAGTTTTATTCAGGTTTTGCAGAAATCAATGGAAACACCGAAGTAGCAAAAGTGTATTTTGCATTTTAGTTTTACGACAATTGAGTGTACCAATGTTGTAACGAAATTTAGTTATCTAATTGTTTGGCTTATTGTCATAGAAGGGTTCACTTGGTTCCTTACTGGCCAGCTTATATTTGCACCAATCTTTTTCAGATCCATTAAACCTTACTTTGCTTATCAGTTACAATCCCAAGGGAAACAATGCCAAAAAAGTTGGGATTGAAGCAATTGGTAATCACATTCCTTATATCCGTAGCTATTTCGATCATGTAAAAAGTTCTATGGTTCTGTCCTTTGGTTTTGCTTCTCATGTAAGATTTGTTTCTTCTTTCTGTTGGGTTAGCTTTAATATCATCAAAATGTTACTTTCTATATGTTCATCAAGAGATATTGTATTGGTTCTATATTGTTCTTACAATCGTAAGTAATAACTATATATGTCAATGAGAGTAGAGTTGTAATCGGTTCAGTAAACTGATAACCATTAAACTACAGAAGTGAACTGTTTATATAAACACAATCGATGGATTTAAATAAGGATTTGAACAAAGTATACATTTGCAGACTTCCTTACAGGTTCGAACTTAGACTCTGCTGCTCACCAACCTGTAAGAAGCTTCCTATTACAGAAGCTTCCTATGACTCTTCCTTAAAATTTTGAGTTATAGAAGTCAGGTCTGATTGTGAAAAAAATATTTTTGAATGTTAATGCTCGCTTATGTAAGTCATAATCAACATCGGTCCACATGCTTTCTTGTTCCATATGGGTGCTATTAGCAGCTTTTGATCATCCTCTTCCTACAGTGGGCAACGAAGGAGCATTTGTGAAAGGAGTTAAATCATTGTCTTGAATGGAAAATAACTCTGCAAAGCTTGGAAATGGCAGAACTCCACATTGCTGGACTTTCTATATGGGAAACAGAACAAAATTTGAAGTGAAATTGACTTCCTAATCAAACTCCACAAAGCAATACAGAGTAAATCATAACTCATAAGATCATAAAATTGAAGTGAAATTGACTTCCTAATTACTTCATTTCCCTTATCTGCTTCCTTACTCCAAGATCTAACTGTTTTACACTTAAGCAAATTATCTGAAGGAGGTTACCATTGATTGTCGAGTGTTGTGTCTTCAACTTGATGAGAAGATGGATTGCTCAGTTCGGCTCTGTTCCATAATTCCTCTAAATCCTTACTGGGCGAGGGTCGGTTATCCGAAATTTTTGTGGTATCCGGATCCAGGTCTGTCGGATCCGTATTTTATTACCCGGATCCGAATATTACGGGTATCCAGAATGTAATACCCGCGGATATCCGGATTCAGATTTGTAGATTTCTGGATCCAAACCATTATTACATTAAATATTTTTTTAATAAAAAATTAATATCATATTTATAATAAAAAGATGTTAAAAATAAATATGTAAATTTCTAAACTTTTTTAAAAAATCACAAAATACCAAATATATTATTTTTTCTTATAATTTATATTAATATATCACTA
>OVAX01001533.1:0-43377 GCA_900406405.1 Lepidium africanum | reverse complement strand
ACATGCTTAAGTTGGTTTTGGAAGGACAAGAGAGTTTTCACAAGACTACTCTAAACAAGATAGATGCCATTGAAGATACTTTGGAAAGAAACTCAAGGGATTTGAGCAATCTAGAGAAGATGGTTGATGAGGGTATGTTGATTGATGGTCATGAAGAGAGCCCTATAGTCACTCTATCCACGTCAACAAGGGTTGAAGATCCAAGTAGTTTCACTTTGCCTTATGCCATTGAGAAGAAGGAGCATAAGCCTTTGAGTTGGGATGAAATTGAGGAGATTGTAAAATCTTGGGATAAAGAGGATAATGAAGCCCAAGGAGACAAGTTCTAGTGCTATTAAGGAGTCCAAAGAAATTGGTAAATATGTGATTGAGGATTGTCCTTTGAGTGCACCAAAGGATGAACTTAAGTGTTTACCAAAGGAGGGGACATTTCATCTTGAAGATGAAAATATTATAAGGGGACTTGAATTTCTTCTTAGTTACAAGATGTATGGGAATTGTTTAATGAGGAATGAAGAAGCTTGTGAAGATGTTGAGGTTGAAGAATGCATGGAAGCTACAAAGGAAGAGTCACTTGTTGATAATGAGCTTTCACATGAGGAGCACATGCAAATCCAACCAACATTCAAGCAAGAATCAAGGGTTGAAGAACCTTTAGAGAATGAAGAAAATCTCATCCAATTGGCCTTCAAGGAAGGGTTTGAAGAAGAATCTCCAAAGGCAAAGCCATTTAGCAAGCATCTTGGTATAGACCTCACCATATCATTGGGCGTTTATGATCAATGGAAGTTGCCACTCTTTGAGGAGGTTTGGATGAACGAATTTAGGGGTTGGTTCTATGATGAGTATGATCCCGATGATCCGTTTGGAATCATCACTCCTTTCTTGACAAGAGTAAAATGAGTCTACTCTTGGGACGCGTTTGTGGAGAAGAGTCCACTCTCCGATCTCATCACCATATAAGAAGCGGTGCCTTATTGCGAGTTTGAGACATTAAACAAACGCACTTGGGATGCAATCCCATGAGTATCCTTTGTGAATATGCTTTTTATTTTGCCATGTGTTGCTTGAGTTTGGTATGTTTTGGTGTGTTCTTTGTGTCGGTTTTGATCTAGTCGGAAGGAGAACTTAAACAAGGAGGTGAATATTGAGCCTAAAGGGAGAAAGATGAGGGAATGCTTGATCATTTGGCCGAGAGATAACTTCAATTCCAATCCGTCTATGCGTATTACTTCTACAAGGTACCAATCACCATCTTTGTCCATAGTTATAGCTTTTCTCTTCGTTTTTGTGCATACCTTTTGTCGGGTTCTTCTTTCTTGAGTTTACTTTCTCACCAGGACGGTGAGAAGTAAGTCCGGGGGAGAGAGCCGGTTGGTTGCTAATGTGGTTTTTAGTTGTTTTGTTTTCCTTACTTTTGAGTCTTTTTCATGCATTACATTTTCTTGTAAATTTTTTCAAAAATTCATTCATAATCACGTAGTTGCATTGTCATTTCACCTTAGGATTGAGTCTTAGATTCATATAGGTTTGCATGGGAACAAGTATTGCCTCTTGGATTAAATGATTCACTTGCTAAGTTCAACACCCTAGATGCTAATTGTTTGATGCTCTAAGTTGCTAGTTGAAATTAAGGTTGAACCATGCTTGGAATGTTTGATTCTATGTTCTCTTTGATTGAAACTTTATGTGATTTGAAGCTAAGCCTTGCTTATTGGAACCTAATTTGGACTTATNACTTGCTTTGATTTGAAGCTAAGCCTTGCTAATTGGAACCTAATTTGGACTTATAATTATCACACCTTGCATTGCACTTTGAGCTTGTGGATTACATATACATATTTGAGTATCTTACATCATTTTACCATTCTTTGGTACTCAAATAGCTAGTTTATTTTATGAATTAGTCTCCACACCCTTAGCCTAGCTTTTATTCAAGCCCTCATATTTCGTGTGTGTTAGGCCTATTTTTGGAAATGAGCTTTAGATAAAGTGTTAGGTTCTAGCCGACAAGGGTGGTCTCTCATTTAGTTTTGATTCACGATTTTTGGACCAAATAGGACTAGGTGGGAACCTTATTTTGGGTGAGAGTGTGTATGTGTATTAAGCTTTAATGGTATTGGAAAAAGGTTGAAGAAAGTGATCAAATAAGAAAGTTGTTCAAAGAAGGATTAGGAGAGAAAGAGTAATGAAGTGAATGTAAAAAGGGTCTAGTAAAGGGTTTTGGTTGCATGGAATTGGTTATTTGGTTCAAGGGAATGAAAAAGAAGGATTAGAATAAAAAAGGATTGAAAAAGAGTTAAACCATAAGTCTTAAGAAGTCCAAACCCGCTAGATTTTCCAATAAGAAAACCCTTCTCCTTAAAATGTAATGAAGCTAAAAAGGGAAAATTGATCCAAGAAAGTATGGAAAAGAGTGAGTTATCCTTGTGAGATAAGGGTAAATTTTAGGATCATTGGGATTAGTGTAGCTTTAGGGAATTAAGTCTATTCTTGTATAGGTTGGGTAGATGAGAGTCTACTCTTGTATGTGTAGGTTGGCTTAAACCTTTAGCATTATCCTAAAGCTTGTTTCATTTCTTGAGTGATCCTTGTATGTTGAGCATTGAGCCTTATGGATGAAGAGACCATTTTAATATCTTGACCTTTACCCTAGCCAAGCAAGTTCACTTTGTTTTGCATTGTGTGATTCACGGTTCTTAATCTTAATTGAATGTAAAAGGCTTAGTTGATTTGAATGCATAGTGTAGGTTGAAGTTGAATCTAGATTGAGCTTTGATGAGTGTGGCTAGATTTTTGAGTAAACTTGGTATCTAATGCATCCTAGAATTGCCATCTTGGATAGTGAGCTTAGCATTGAATCATGTTATTCTATGGCGTTGAGTTCCCGGTCTCAACCTCTTCTTTGGATTTATGTTCTTGTTTGCTTGAGGACAAGCAAAAGGCAAGTCCGGGGGAGTTGATGTACATGAATTTTTGCCCTATTCTCCATTGCATTTTAGCATCATTTTTAGTCTTTTAATCGCACATTATGTCATTTTAGATTCACTTTTTGTTTAGTTTGTGCATTATAGTCATTAGGTCATGCATTTGCATATTTTTGTGTTTTTCGGTATTTTTAGGTGATTTGAGCCTTGAATCATGAGGTTTGGAGCATAAGGACTAAGATTGCATCAAAGAGGATTGATTTTGAGCTTAAGGGATGAAGCAAGCTTGGATTGGAGGTTTGGACACAAGATAGCCACAAGAGTCTGTTTTCATTTGGCGGTGGTTTGAAGTCATCTGGACAAGCGGTAAGAAAGTTACGACCAAATTACTCAACGTATGTCATGTGACCGCGAGCCACACACATCGAGGCCTAGACCGAGAACTCTCCCGCAGATGAATGAAGCACAACTCTCAACTAAAACAGGTCGAGACCTTACCCGAGGACCTGCTAAAATCACTCACACTTAGAGTGTGTTTAATCCTAGATTTGAGCTGGCCACTCAAAGATAGAAGCTAGGAATTTCTTGGGTTTGAACCTCAAATGATTTACAATGACATGATTGTTTGAGCATTTGTTGATTTATAAATGTAATTGATTGTTCTTGAGTATGCAAATGCTCTTCGCATCAGGAACCCACATGTAGCAGTCATTTCCTGTACAAACTCCCTCTAAGTAAACGGTAACTTTTTCATTAACAACTCGACATTCAATTTTTGTATAGGTAACATCCAATCATGTGTCACACAACTGGCTGATGCTAATTAGATTTGCTTTCAGTCCATCAATAAGGAAAACATAATTAAGTTTAGGCTTTGTTGAACTGCATGTAGTCCCTTTACCACAAACTTTTCTTTTAGCACCATCACCAAACATAACTTTTCTAGCTATGAATGTCTCAAGCTTTTGTAGCGAAGCTCGGTCTCCTGTCATTTGTCTTGAGCAACCACTATCAAAGTACCACTTGCACATCGAGTTTTCATGATCACCTTTCTCAGCTACAAAAGCAACTATGCTGATCAAATCAATTTTCTTAACCCAAATTTAGTTTCTGTTCTCATCTTTTGTAAACTTTTGTGCCTCCAAATTTTTTGAACCCTAGACTGAAGCATGTAGCATTGATATCTCATATGCCCTTCTTTTCCACGATACCAATACTCACCTTGATGACCCCAATTTAATCCATAATACTAAGTCTTCTCTGTTTTCCACCCTAGACCAGCTCGATGTCGTTGATGTTGATGCTGTTTTTCTCCTTTTTGATGCAAAGGTTTGAATTCCTCTACAGTCTCCGATGAACCAGTAGCCTTTACAAACTTCATCTTTGTAAATTTCTTCCCTTTATAACCCAGACTATAACTTGTAGTCTTTGTATTTTCAACAGTTAATAGATAGTCTAAATCGTTTGTTCCTTTGGACAACATCTTGATTTGCTTTAATTGTTCAAAAAGTATGCTTTCCAGTTCAGCATTCTTGGCTTTGACATCCATGAGTTCTTTCTCAGCTTCTTGCAGCTTATCTACAACTTCCTGTTTTTCTATTTTTAGACACTTGTTTTCTTCTCGAGTTTCCACCAAAGAAGTCACCAATATGCCCATTTGATCTTCTGAGTCATATCAAGTTCGTCATCAGACTCATGGTTTTCAGCTGTAATACTTTTATCAATAATCTAATCGTTGTTGTCCTCTTCATCTTCACTACTCTCTTCCACAATGCCTAGATGAGCTACAAAGTTATTTAAGATATTGTTTTCCTGTTCATCATCATTATCACTTTCACTCCATGTGCCCATAACAAATTTTCCGGTTCTTGTGTAGCACTCATTCTTGGTGTGACCATACCCTTTGCATTCATAGCATTGAATAACCATCTTCTTTTTAGATGATGGGTAATTAGGTTCGAATGTCCATATCTTTGACATTCAAAACACTGTTTGTCAGCTTTGTAGTTGTCTTTATCAACAACCGTTTTGTAGAAACCTGATATTCCTTCTTTTGTCCCTTTTTTTGCTTTCCAAAGGAATCTTTTCACAATTAACCCAACTTTCTCTTCTAGGTTTTCAGTTGATTCCTTTTCTAGAGAAGTTTTTTTCAGACATAAGAGCAATACTCTTCCCTTTGCTTGTCTCATTCTTCGGATTGATCTGAAGCTCATAAGCTTGCATCATACCAACAATCTGGTCATATTTAATCGTGTCAAAGTTCTGAGACACCTCGAGAGCTGATTGATGACCACGAAACTTAGTTGCAAGACATCTTAAGAATTTTTTGACCAGATTCTATTCCTTATACGTTTTTTTCCAAGATTAAAGCTTCGTGTGCTAGTGCTGACAGCTTACTGCTGAATTCCGCAACATGTTTCATCTTCTCCCATAGTTAAGTTCTCAAATCGTAAAGCTAAGATGTCTATCCGAGTCCTTTTCACACTACTTGTTCCTTCAAAGCCAACCTCAAGAATATCCCATGACACTTTAGCACTTTAGCAACCCTGAACTCTTGTGAATTGATTGATGTGAAGAGAATGAATATAGCTGACAATGCTTTGGAATTCCATTTAGCATACGACTTCTCCTCGTCAGTCCACTGTTTCCTTGGTTTTGGAACAAAATCATAGTTTGCATCTTTAATCACTGGATGTTTCAAACCATCTTCAACTGCGAGCCACACATCAAAATCAGTCCCTTGTATGTGTTGAGTCGTCTGGACTCTCTAGTGTTCATAGTTATCCGGATCCAATTTTAGCGTTTTTGCAACGATAACCAATTCCTGTTGTGAATTATCCATTTCGTCTTCAGGATCTAAAACCTATAAACAAAAATGTTATGCAGCGAACCGCTCTGATACCAATTCGAAAAAGAAAATTCGCAAACACAAGCAACATAACTTTGAAATACGATTTATTAAGCAATAATCTTTTCTTACAAAAGATTTATTCCTTGTTGCGAATCACTCTACTCAAGAAACCAACCAAAATCTATTTCAACCCTAACCGATAACCTAAAGCATAGAGCTCAATTTACTAATCTCTATAAAACTTACTGCCTAAGTTTTTAAAAATTTAGGTTTACAATTGCCTTCTTTTATAGGCACAAGAGACCAATATTCCTTCCCTAAAAACTCTCTCACATTCTCTTATCAAAAAAATATTTTCCTTTGCCATTTTATAAAGATTTTTCCTTATGTCCAATTTAAATCTCTAAAAACCTCACAAACTTTTCTCTCAAATCTTCAAATAATGATCACATGGCTTCATTAACTCATGCAAACGAATTCCGTTCATGTCATCTCATGGCTTCATTAACTCATGCAAATGAATTGCGTTCATGTCATCTCTCACGTGTGACTCTGATATATGCATATTCAAACAGATTTTTGAGTATAAGTATTAAATTTATGGATCGCATCTTGTCAAGGAAAAAAAAATTTACCACCTCTAATTTGACTTGACTTTCCTTTTGACTTTTGAACTTCTTTGAGAAGAAGCTCTGATACTGTTAAAAACAAAGATCGATGCCGTTGTAAATCTGTCCAATCCTGTTAAGTTGTTTAAAGGAAATGCGCATCATCTCCTCTAGATTCTCTGCTTTATCCCAAAACATTCTCGAACTTTCTCAAATGCTTCAACCAAACTTCTCACAATTTGCGTTTGTATCAACTTCAGATACTGTGCAAGTCTAATCAAAATTGAAAATGGCAGAAAGAAAATAGTTTATTGAAGAAGTATATATTATTATTGCATACAAAGATCTCTCCTGTAAAGTGATTTAAACCGAATTTGACATGTGTTACAGCTTTATTTTTTTCTCAATAACAGAGATCAGATCATAGTCTATAGCGATACCATAATTTGCAGGCAGCCATTGGAAACCACTGATTCTTTTGCTCTATAAGGTTAAGACAAATCTCTATCTTCGATTGATCGTAAACTTGGTTTGAAGCGCTTTGCCCATCTTCAGACTACAAAGCTTCAACAAGAGGAAGTTGATACTCATCCGGTTTTAATGCCAAAGAGAAATCAGGAAGTGTTGGTGCTGTCTCCATGATTCTGTTCATTGAAGAACATTAACGGTTCAAAAACAAGAACTCAGGTTTATATGTTAATGCAAAAGAATTACACTTACTTCTCATAAGAGTATAGATCACGGTTTATCCTGACTTTACTCGAAGTATCTTTCGGGATTTTCTCGGTTAGGTACTTCATTGTTCCAAAAAGTGGCGGTGTCCTGCAGAAGATGAAATTAGACCTTTAAAACAACTGCTAACCTGTGGTCATGTGAGCTCAAAATAAAACCGATTAAAAGAGACAGAAATCACCTTGAAGTAGGTGACATGGCGTTGAACGCTTCAGATGCTTTCTTACTTTCTTTAAAACATTCATCTGCAGCTTGCAAAGCAGCAACTGCCATGCCATGTGACTTTTCTGTGTTTCCTTCATCAAGAATCAAACCGTGATAGTAGTAAGCCGCAGCCTGATCCAATAGATTCCAGAAGATGAAACAAGGCATTAGAAATATGGACCTTAATTGAATTGCCTATCGCATGTAAGCTTCACATCTGAGAGATAGACTCTGTTAAAAAGCCTCATGGTTCTCAGAATATAGAGATCATATAAGCTAAAAATTGTATTTGTATGTCTTACAGAGACGGAGATTTTACAAGGGGTACATTTCGAGAGAGAAAGAATCAAGCAGTACCTTAGCTTCAACATATTTCCACTTAACATAGTGTCTATGCTTTTCTCCCCAACCATTTGCTAATGGAAGATTCATTAAATTATCTTGTGCCTGTTTCAGTACAGATGGACAAGGAAAAATTTCAGATGATTCCAAGACAAATGAGGGGCAGTTAATGTATAGACGAAGTCTCAGCGACAAACAAATTTGGATAGAGTGGGTGATTTTACCTGCTGCCAATATTTCACCATTTCACATGAAAGTCTTCGTTTTACTGCAAGAGTGGCCTTTGAGCTATCAATTGCCATCCCAAGTTGGATATCAACACCCTAAAATAGTAACTTGACAGATGTTAGATCTTAAAAGCGAAAAAGAAACTGCATGAGCATCAGTTATATGCCACGGGATAACTTGAACATATCCATTAAAAGAGACATACTACCTGGCCAAGTGCTTGCAAACAAAGAGCCCTTAGAACTCCTTCAGCTAAGTCAACTGGTAAATTTCTCCTGCAGAAAAATGAAAACAGAGACAATGATTGCACTATTAGGCTCAATTGAGAATATCAACAAGTAGAGTGAACGACACCAGAAACTTTGTCATCTACAAACCTTTGCTCAGCAGAAAACTGAGGCAGAACATTCTTAACGGCACAATCAAGATATCCAGCTGCTCTTAAGAAGATATCAATCGAAGCTCGTCTATTTTCTTTAATGGAAGCAAAAAAATCAGACTGTTAAGTCTGAGAGATAAACATAACAGGGATGAATGGGAAATCTCCTCAGGTGACTAAAGTTATATGAGAAACTTTCTCAGAAATGCCTAACCTTCTGATACTTTCGGATGGTTGTGACCATCACTAGAACCTCTAGGAAGAAGCAGTAAATTGGCTTGTGACATTTGTAGCATTGCCATTAGATGCAGAACCGACAAAACTTCATACCAAATGTTTGACATCGCTGTTTCCTGATTAGAGGTATATATGTAAAAGTCGGTACGTTATGATGACACATGAAGATAAATTTTTTTGTGAAGAATTACCGCACCTCTTCCTCATCCTCCTGATTGACCCAATCAAACTGTACTTTAAACTGTAGATGGCTACCTGAAGAACATCACAAAACTGCAGGATCAGAATAATTCTCTGAAAAGTGAAATCAAACACAGCTTTTTCTGAAAAAGAAAAACACATAGAAGTGTATTACCATCTTTAGTTAAGCCCAAGATAACAGGTAGATAATCTACCAAATCTTGATGGAGATCCGAGAGCGTTGAACCTCCTGCTCAGAATTGATTTCCAATAGGAGGTGTTTAAACAAGCAAGAGTAGATACAGATACATATGTAGAGCACGTTATGGAGTGACAAAAGAACACATATACCATGTTGTGTCTTTCTCCTAGTTCTGGTTATTGTAGGTCCTTCTTGATTAGCCATCACTACGATACGCGTTCTTAAAACAGTCAGGCGTTCCACTAGAGCCTTGGGTAATTGATCACCAAGTGACTGCAAAAAATCTACGGGTCTTGGTATCCTTAATCCAGGTACATATACTGAAACCTCACCGATGCTAGTTGGCTTTCTTCTGTTCCCACCAGAGTCTTTCAGTGTTGATGCAAAGCATCCCATTTTTAACGGAGTTCAAGAGATCTACAGACCCAAAAGACAAAGTTTTGATAAAGGTTTCACAAGGAGTCTTTTGAGAAGCAATCTGTGACTACAAAATGATCAAGTAAGTGGAAAAGAGGAGAATGATTCCACATCGAAAATGAAAGGATGGACTTGATAAACTTAATGTCCAACCGAAAAACAGCTCAACTATTTTCTCCTCCACCAGATTCAACGGATAAAGATAACCCAGGTCACGAGCCATCTGCCATTACTATACCATCCTCATAATTCAACGTGACCAGAAATCTACACGAATCTTCAGAATAATCTACTTTAAGACCAAGTTCCAAGTAGAAACAAACAAACAAACAAATGACACCGTTTGATAAACAAGTAAGAGGTTGATTTCTCACCTTGATCTTTATCAACTTATTGACTATATATAAGCTATCTAAATCAATTGATTTCTGCAAGGAAAAAAAAAAAAAACTCTTAATCGGCAATAAACAAAGCATGAGAGTCACGGAGAAACCATGAAACTTTAAGCAGTTCGTATTACATTTCTCCACTATGAAACGTTATTCCGGAAATAGGAGAAAAAAAAACCATTAAAAAAACGAGGATTTTGAAAGGCTGCAAAACAACTTGACTAGAAAAAGGGAAGATTTTGAGTAAAGACTCACCAAGAAGGATGCTAATATGTCATGAGTAACGGAAAGGTATACTTTATTGAGCTTAAACAAAAATCAATTTATGAAAAGAAAAAGAAAAACCTTAAGCAACATTTTCCCCAGAAATATGTATATATATATATATATATATTAAAATAAAACAGTATGCTACCAAATCTGGACGAGCCAGGCTTTCAGATTTCGGAATTTACCAACTAGAAAGCCATAAAACCTTTAAATTCAGCATTGAATAATTCAAAAACGTATCGAATAGAAAGGGAAAACGAATTCAATAATCACAATAAAATTATATAAACAAATTTAATTCTTTTACCTAAAATAATGAAAATCTGCTCCTCTATATTGCTGAACTGGAAGGGGAGAGATTGATAAATCCCATGAGGTCTTCTCCTCACTGAAGTGAGAATGGTTGTTTAAAAGAATGATACAGAGAAAGAAGATGACCAAGACAGCAAATATATTACAAGGCCCATTTTTCAACGCCAAGAAAAAAATCTCTGGCTTTCACTAGTCAGTAATAGACTAATAGTGTATAACTAACCAAGAAGAAAAAAATAAAGCACAATATAAGACAAATAATCTATAGCATATTCATCCACGAATATTACAAATAATTAATTATTTATCTAAATCTTTTTATTGTTTGAGTAATTTATGATAATTAACATGAAAAGTTTACAATCATTAGACCATATTCCTAATGCACTAAATTTATGATGACTATGTTTAGACTAACATTAAATACAACTTATCTTAAAGCAAACTTATTAATATTAATACATTTTTAGTAATAAAGTAGAATGTAAATGATCTTATCCTCAATGTATATTAGTGCCTAGTTGGTAAGATTAATGTTTAATGATATCGAATTTTGGACTTATTGGCATCATTAGCTGTCCATCGTCCTCATTCTAACAAGATCTTGTAATGATATAATCAGTCTTATAGTTTTGCCCTTAAAGACGGCTTTAATTCTCTATTCAGATTTTTACATCATACTATAATTTTTACGTTTAAATATTATTATTTTAGACATTTTAGTACAGTTCAATGTGTGATGATCATAACTAATTGTTTAACACAAGAATCTTTACAAAATATTCAAATATATCTGGTAGATTTAAGTATATAATTATACAATGGACAAAATGAATACATCAAGCCAGCGTTTTCGTAGCATTCATTGCATTGCTGGTTTTTTCCGCAAATCATGTAGAAAATGTTGCTATAAAAGTTTAAATCTTCATATTGTCAGATATGTTAGTAAGATCGTAAAAAAATAGTAAACAAAAAGACAATGATAATAAAAATCTTGATAGATCGATATATTTTTGTTGGTGTTACAAAAAGAATTAATAATTAATCAAGGACAAAATCATCACCGGCCTAATTAGGTTACACAAGGTGCATAAACACTCCACGTCCGGTCACACTTGTTGGTGTCGATGTCCTTGATAATAAGTAAGGCCCATGAGTTGCTGATCCAAGCTGTACAAGGAAAATGCCGGTAATGTCATATTCCACGTGGTGGCCTCGTCGGGCACGTGACGTTATTGTTTTTGGGCGGGCTCAGCACAACAAATTATTGTTTGTGGGACCACACTGGACAGATGTCAAAGGTTGGTGAATGGTTCGCGGCTGTCCTTCACGGTCACCGTCCAACGGTCTTAATGCCTTTTACAAGGCTGGCTCGCAATGTTGTTGGCGACGCCACGTGTCCGCAATTATTCCGTTATGTTGACGGTATCTTCTGCTTTCTTTTTTCGTTTTCGTCTACTACTCTTTTCCTTTTATAGAACATTCTTTTTTTTTTTGTTTTTTATTCATATTACAAAAAAATAGGGGTTCAAATGAACCACCATATATAATAGGAGTTCAAATGAACCACCATAAATTTGGAAGAAAAATTGTTTCTATTTGCTTTCTTAAGTTTAGTTAAGCTTTTCTTTCTTACATAACATTCTATTAATTAAAATTAACTATTTTTATTCATTTTTTTTTTCATATAAGGAGAAATAAATTTGGCAAAATGGTTAATGCCAACCTCCACAATCTTTTTTATCGGAGTTTGATTCAAGGTAAATACATAACTGCAAATAATACATTTTAGAGTTTGGATTATGTATTAGACATTGTCGATCAAAATATTGACAAAAAGAGCTATATTTTTGTTAAAACTGTCTTTTAATATTGATTTTATTATGTATTGATCCCGGTAAAATAAATTTCTGGGTTCGTCACAATTACCGGCAAACATTATTACATAACTACATTAGTATCATTACTATTATTAAGTGGAGATATTACACATCAAATCAATGTTTAGTTTTTAAAAAGAGATAATTAGCACATAATCCCTATTTATTTTGCAAACTTAGTAACTATCCTCTTGAAAAATTTAATTAGGTTGATGTCCATACGCCATTTGGGTTAATGACGAAAAGGACCTCAACCCAATAGTGATCTTTTGGCGTGAAGAGATGTTGGCCGACATGAGCATTAACCGAACGAATAATTGTGTGTGATATAAATGTATTGAGAAAAGAAAACTTTTTGTTGAGTGTGGGAAAGTGAAACAACTTATAACGCTCTTCTATATTTCACCACTCAGTAAAATATCTTGTATTAGTTACAGAGACTTAAAAAGAAGTTAAAGAGACTCGAATAAAAATATATTGAAACAGGAGTTGAGAGGAAGTAAGGAAACCACAATAAGTTTCTCGCCTCATTTCGAAGATGAGAATTTGGTCGGTGATTTAGAAGGTACGTTTACAGCGTGATTTCCAAAGGGAAAAAATGAAATTAGGCATCAAGTAGGGTGTCGATAGCCGTTCCAGTTGCGAAGGCCGCGTTTATAAAGTTTCCATGGGTCTGGAAAAATGAAGGGTTTTGTTGATATTATATGTAATGGGTGTTACTTTGAGTGATTTTGTGTAAATGTTGATTTAAGGTGTAAGGGAATCAGTGATATGGGTGATATGAATGGGTTTGTAGTGTTTTCCAACGAGGAACTAACTATAGATTAAAATTGCTGAGAGAAACTAGATGTGTGTGAAGGAAAAAAATTAGTGTTTCAGACATAAATAATTCCATAAAGGATATTTGGAATGTATGGTGAGTGTTGAGTCATGGATGCAATCAGAGGGAGATGACAGAAGTTAGTGTTTACATTACATGTATGAGGAGCTTAGCATCAGTAGACTTGAGCAGGGGTGGAGAGAAATTGGCTAGAAAAGATTAAAGTATTGTTGACCCTACATAAGTATTTAGCAAAGATGGAACAAGTTATATGGTAAGTATTAGTGTAGGTGGTAATTGAGTAGGTAGCATGTACTACACTAGGGACACAGTAAAGGTTGGTAAATAAAGGCGGAGATAGAGTAGGTGACAAATGTAATTTGGGGTTAACTGATATGTTTTCTTGTATTTGCTAAGCATTTGTTTAACAGCTTTACGTAATATTGTTGAATGAATGGTAAAATTTATACTTTTCACTAGTTGTTCGGTATATGTTGACCGAAGATGCTACAATAGCACAATCATTGTTGTTTTTTGTACTCGTAATGGTTTGTGTTACCTGGTAATAAAGGACAAACAAGCAAATTATTTTCCTAGCTCTGAAGCATCCACATAATTATGTGTATGCTAATCATGTTTGTAATTGATAATATGTATTATATCTCCTAAGTAAGTGCACCACATTATTACATTGTAGTATTGATAACATTTACTTGATACAAAATTATATATATGTGATACAATTACTGTTACGCCCTACGTACACAATATACCAACTATATATGTTTATCGTGTATATGCTTTATCTGCTACAACATCTAGTGTTAAATAAACAACGAGGTAATAGAGACATCAAATATAACAACGCAAATACACGTTAATATTGAAGGTAATTGATATGCTTGCTTGTATTTGCTAATCGTTTAAGTAATTGATGATATGTATTATATCTGCTAAGCAAATGCACTACATACAAAGCTTGAGTGTGCTAATTTTTTGGTAAGTATTAACACGATCGCCCAGAGGATCGTGACCTTCAGCAATAATGCGTTTGGGGAGCCTGCCATGACCTATTCTATAAGGAAAAAAAATATCAAAATTTTTTTAGAACAGTAGGTAAACTGCATGAGATAAATATGGTAAGTAAAATAGTAAGTAAAAGAGTATACACTCAAAGGCTAAAAAGAAAGACAATTAAGATTAAAAGTATTCGTTACCAAGGTTTTCACAGAAAATGCTGGGATATTTGAAACAAGGAAAGTACTGAAATTGTGGGGTATAATTATGTACTTTGTTGATAATATTTGTAGTAGTGGATAAAACAATGTATCGGGTAACAATGAATGTGTATGATAAGTGAGAATGTAGCGGATAACAAACTATGAGACTGGTAAAAACGAGCATACAGATAGTGGCAATTGGTGCATGATAAAAACCTATAAATAGCGGGTAAGTGTAAATGTAGTTGCTAAGTGGAAGTATAGCAAATAAAAAAAATGAAACGGGTATAGATGGACACAATGCAATGGTCTACAAATGGTATATGTATAAACAATGAGTAAAACAGCTTTTAACGGTTACGGATAGATGTAGCTGATAGATACATGAAAGTGTAGCGGATAACAAAAAACAAAACATGTATAGATGGTTGCAGGTCAATGGTTTAGTAGTTAAACACCATTATAGTAGCTAAACTATGGACTTATCCGATAGTTTAAACACTATTTGCTAACAAACAAACGATAGGGGTACAATACTCGAAACCGAGAAAAACTGCTAACGAGAAGCCAAATCAGAACAATACTCAAAGAAGAATAAGCAGGAAAACCACTAAACAGAGTTTAAAAAAAACAAAGAACCCCATAATTGGGCGAAACAGAGGGTGGAGAGATAATAATGGGGAGATTAAATCCAAACAATGAAGAAATCTAAACAAGCAAAGAAATTCGTAGACAAAACCCTAGATTTCAAAGAAAGGCCATTAGATGAAAAGGGAAAATCTCAAATAATGAATCAGATGGAATGGATGAGGGAAAACAGGAGAAAGAAGGAATCATACCTATCGAAGCGAAGATTCAAGGAGGAAGCGAGATGGTTGAGCGTGATGAAAGCTTTAAGTGCCAGGCGAGAGACAAATTGTTCGAGAATAGAGATGAAGCAGAGAAAGTATGAGACAGTTTGTGGAGAGAGGAAGCAATTTTTGGAGACTTGAAGCAGAGAAGTTAAGTCTAGAAACATCTCTTCGGTTGTCCACTATTCACGCTTTTTTATCTGCATGAGTTGACATTTAATGATATTTTAATGTTTTTGCACGAGATTTTAGAGTTGGTGGACCAGGATTACATGGGGCTAGGTTGAGAAAACAAGTTAAGAACCATAGGGGCATTTAAGGTCTATTACATGTTCATTAAGGGTAGGAAAAATAGGGATGTGAGTTAGTGAATTGGTCATGTAAAAGAGGGTATCAACTCAAATTTTTTTTTTAAAAAATACTTCATTAAACCCTCTTTTTTTTTTTTTTTTTTTGATAAAGATCATCAAACACTCTTGCTATGGTAAATTAATTTCTAATCGAAAATACAATTATTGTTATAAAATACTTAAATATATTATATATATATGTTATTATATCAAAAAGAGAAGAAAATTGTATTTTGCTGGAAGATTGAAAAGAGTGGAGTGAGTATTGTATTATTATAAAACTTTGTTGTTTCCTATATGTGTGTGTACATTCACAATTGTTGTTTCATATATGTGTGTATATAGGAAAAGTGAAGAGGTAAAATAAGAAAAGTAGAAAATAGATAATTGTTAGATGACACATGGTAGAATACGTATAAATGTTGTGCAACAAGTGCAAATGCACATGAACCAAAAGCTTTATTAAATATTTTTAGTGTATTTTAGGGCCGAATTTTTTAAAAAAAATATCACATAATAATAAGGGCCTATTTTTTACTAAATTAAACTGGGCCCTAAATTTTATAGAGCCGGACCTGCTTATTACCTCATCAAAAATTTTTCTTGTAAAAGCCAGTATGAAAAACCATAGAAAGGGAAAAAGAGTGCAATGGCGAAAGCTCCCCCTCGAATGATGAAGATCAGATCACATCTTTACACATCACTCAGATGTCGCATTCCAATGTTATATACATGTTTTCTTAATGAAGCAGTAGTCAATGGCTTTGTGAAGAGATCTGTAACATTATCAATGGATTGAATATATTTTACTTTAATATCTTTATTCTTTTCCAGCTCTTGGGTCTAGGAGAAGAATTTCAGATGAATATGCTTTATTGATCTTAGTCATATGCATTCTTTACACGCTTCATGGAGTGCAATGATTTTTACATGATTTGAAGATGTAGCTACAAGTGTCTGCTTTTGAGAACTCTATATTATAGCAGTCCCTCTAATAGTGAACATATATCCTATTTGTGATCGACCTTTATATGGATCTGATAAATATTCTGCATCTGCAAAACCAATCATTGGTCATTCAAATTTTTGGAATAAAATAACCCTAAATCAGTAGTTTCTTGAAAATAGCGAAAAACATGTTTGGTTCCATTTCAATGTCTTTGCGTAGGAGATGAACTAAATCTAGCCAAAAGATTAATTGCAAATGATATATCAGGGCTAGTGTAGTTTGCAAGGTATATGAGGGCTCCAATCGTATTTAGATACGTTACTTCTTGACCAAGTACCTCTTCAGTATCCTCAGACAGTCAAAAAGGGTCGATTTCAATGTTTAGAGACGTAACGACTAATGGAGTAGTAAGAGGAGTTGCCTTGTCCATATTAAACCGTTTTAACACTCATTTAGTGTATGTGGATTAATGCACAAATATACCCTTCTCAGGATGGTCTATTTGTAGGCCTAAACAATACTTTGTCTGCCCAATATCTTTCATCTCAAATTCTTCTATTAGATATTTAGATGCCACTACGAAAAAATACACAATGATAGCAATGTTTGATAGCTCATTTTGTTGAAATGCTATTATTGATGCTTTACAATTTTGGTTTGTCTTAATAGCATTGCATGTACGCTGTTATAATAATCCATTAAATGGGAATAAAAATTTACTAATCTGCCAAAATATTGAGAGACACCTTAAGTCTTTTTCTTTTCCCTCTTCGTAAACCCTTCTCAACATAACAAAATCACAAAATCTCGTTTCCGATTTCTCTGATCCTTGAATCACAAAATCACAAAATCTCGGTGATTTTGGCTTCTCCCCCGACCCTAATTTTGCCTCTCTCAGCTATCGAAGGCATGCTTGAACTTCATCTATTTTTTTCCCCAATTTTAGTGTTCTGCTCTAATTTCTTTCTATCATCTATCGAGACTGTTTTTTTAGGTTTTATTTGTAGCTTGCAATAGTTTCTAGTGCTATGCGTATCAGGTTTTCAATATTTGTTTACCATTTCTGAGGTTATGGTTAGGCGCAGCAATTTTCTGATTTTATATTCTGAGATTTATGGATTTAAATCTTGTTTTGTTTTCAATTTTAGATTATTATGTGTTCTGCGATTTGGGTTTACACTGATACATGTTTTCGATTTCAAATTACACCTAAACAAAATTCTTTTCAATCTTGTTCTGTTTTTGATTTCATTATGGGATTTTTGCTTTTTCACATAGTGTTGGTAAAGAAGGTAGTATACGATGCATCTGTTCTTTTTAGGGAAATTCTGAACATTCTTGATTAGAGAAATTATAAGTATGGAGTTATATATGATGTATTTGTTCTTTTAAAACATTGAATACTTTCGTTTTAGTCATAAAAATTGCAAAAATATGATTTATAACCATGTTTGGTTTAGAAACAATATGTAGTTTTGGATTCTAGTTTCATATTTACATGACATGTTGAGTATTTGTTAGTTTTGCAAATTCTTACAGAACAAAGTTTTTCTTATCAAGTTTTGGTTAATCAGTTAATTGCATTGTTATTATACGCATTTGTTGTTCATCTGTTAGTTTATGTATTCTGAAATCATACTAAAGGTTTATTCATTTTGTTGTTTTTGCAAGTGGTGTTAACTACAAGTAACGAGAATTGAAGCTTTTTTTGGTTCTTGTCGCAGGCAGGTTAGTACCCTTTCACTTTGAATCTGATACTGATGAGTTTTAACTTGTAAAGTTTCTTGTGTGTTGTTCTGTTTTCAATTTTCATTCTGAGATTTTTGGTTTTTCACATGGTGTTGGTAAAGAAGGTTGTATACTATGCATCTGTTCTTTATAGGGAAATGCTGAACAATTTTGATTAGAAATTCTAAGTATGTAGTTATATATGATGCATTTATTCTTTTAAAACCTTGAATACTTTCGTTTTAGTCATAAAAATTGCATAAGTATGGTTTATAAACATGTTTGGTTTAGAAACAAGATGTAGTTTTGGATTCTAATTTCATATTTACATGACCTGTTAAGTATTTGTTAGTTTTGCTGTATTATAGCTTACGAAATTATGACAGAACAAAGTTTTTTCTTATCAAGTTTTGGTTAATCAGTTAATTGCATTGTTATTATACGCATTTGTTGTTCATCAGTTAGTTTGTGTATTCTGAAATCATGCTAAAGTCTTTTTACCAGATTATATTTATAATTATGATGCATCTTTTTTGTGATGACGATTTGTAAATTACTGATGCATCATTGTTGTATTGAACTAGTTTTATCTATAGTATCTGCTGAGTATGTTTAACTGTTGCTTAGTATTTGATGAGTATAAGTACCATGCTATATTTATTGTTCTATTCTAGTTAAATTGTAGTCTATTCTCGTTACTAGGTTAATACTCTTTCTCTTTGAATCTGACACTACTGAGTTTAACTTGTAAATTTTCTCTGTGTGTTGTTTTTAATTGGTTTGTATCTCTATTGTTGTGGTCTTAGCAATACTTTCAATAATTTGTATAATTGGTGATCTGGTTTTACTTTTAAATTGTTGAAATTGTCTATTTATAAGTAAAGTACAGTTTGATTTATTTGTTAATTAGTCTGGTTTATATTAATGTTAGAACATATAAAGATGCACAAGGATTGGGTGCATCTTTGCAGGTAAGATTTTTATATGAAATAATTTAGTTTTCATTTTGAATTGGCGACTTTACTTATTTATTTATTTTTGCATACAATGATGTGTTAAAGAGCTGATCATGAGTATGAAAGGGGTGCTTCTAATTTTGTACGAGCTGTGGATGCGACTTTAGGAGACAATGATATGATCATATGTTCTTGCACTGATTTTCGTAACATAGATCATCATCCTAGTAGTGTTGTAGTAGACCATCTAGTTATTCGAGGAATGGATATGTTCTGTATGATGCAGTCTATTTGGTATCATCATGGAGAATTGAAAAAAGGGTCTGAAACTGAAAGCAGAATAAGTCAATGGAATGAAGAGATATTTGGGTTATATCAAGCGGCTGAACTGTTGGATGCAGAGTTTGATAGTAAGATTGATATGTGTGAGACTGCAGAAGGTGATGATAAGAAGGAGGATGAGTTCCTTGCAAAGCTTGCAGATGCTGGAACTTCGTTATATCCAGCTTGTGTTAATCATAGCAAGTTGTCAGATATTGTTTCACTGTTCAAACTTAAAACACAAAATGGTTGGTCCGACAAGAGTTTTGAACATCTGCTAGAGACATTACCAGAGATATTGCTTGAGGATAATGTGCTGCACACTTCACTATACGAGGTGAAGAAATTTATGAAATCGTTTGATATGGGCTATCAGAAGATACATGCTTGTGTCAACGACTGTTGTTTGTTCAGAAAGAAGTACAAGAAGCTTGATTATTGTCCCAAATGCAAGGCTTCAAGATGGAAGACCAACACACAAACCGGTAGAGTAAAGAAAGGTGTCCCACAGAAAATATTACGCTACTTTCTGATAATTCCACGGTTGAAGTGAATGTTTAGATCTGAAGAGATGGCTAAGGATTTAATCTGGCACTCTAATAACAGAAGCAATGATGGAAAATTCCGACATCCTGTGGATTCAGTTACATGGGATCAGATGAATAACAAGTACCCTTTATTTGTAGCCAAAGTAAGAAATGTGAGACTTGGACTGTCAACGGATGGATTCAATCCATTCAATATGAAGAATAACAAGTATAGTTGCTGGCCTTTTCTAGTGGTTAATTACAAGTTGCCACCTAACTTATGCATGAAGAAGGAAAATATCATGCTTACATTGTTGATTCCCGGTCCACAACAGCATGGTAATAGTATTGATATCTACTTTGAGCTACTTATAGAGGATTTAAACCATCTTTGGACCAATGGAGAGTTAACATATGAGGTTTTTATTAAATCGATGTTTCAGCTAAAGGCAATGCTACTCTGGACAGTTAGCGACTTTCCTGCATATGGGAATATAGCAGGCTGCAAAGTTAAAGGAGAAATGGGTTGTCCTGTATGTGGTAAAAACACAGATTCTATGTGGTTAAAATACAACAGAAAACACGTCTATATGTATTATAGAAAGGGGTTGCCACTATCTCATATTTTTAGAAGTAAGAAGTCTTGGTTTGATGGAAACGTTGAGAATGGGAGGAAGGGTAGAATTTTGATTGGGAAAGAAATTTCTCGAACCTGAAAAATTTCAAAAACAATTTCGGAAATAGTAAAAGAAAAAAACCAGAATGTACTGTATTACGATATGACAGTGAAGATTCATCTAGTGAATTAGAAGAAGAAAAAGAATGAAAAGTAGATGCAGAGGAATTATCTGGATGGAAAAAAAGATCGATCTTTTTCAAACTAGGTTATTGGGAGGTATGTTCTAAAATCATGTTTGACTTTTATTCACTAATATCATCAATCATGTATTGTTTAATTTGACTCAGTTAGTGGTATGTATGTTGATAGGAACTTCCGGTAAGGCACACTTTAGATATAATGCATGTGGAGAGGAATGTTGGTGCTAGTTTCATGTCTACATTGTTGTAATGTGGAAAATCTAAAGATGGTCTACAAGCTTGTAAGGATTTAGAGGAGCTTGGTATTAGAAATGAATTGCATCCCAAGACACAAGGAAAACGGACTTATTTCACCAGCACCTTGTTGTCTATCCAAGACTGAGAAGAAAATATTTTGTAGGCGACTTTTAGACTTCAAAGGGCCAGATGGGTACTATTGAAACATAACAAGAGTTGTATCATTAGAAGATTGCAAGGTATCAGGTCTGAAATCACATGATTACCATGTTCTAATGCAGCAGCTTATCCCGGTTGCTATTAGAGGTTTGTTACCGAAAGGTGCAAGGGTAGCAGTTGTCAGTTTATGCACATTCTACAACCACTTGTGTCAGAGAGTAATTGATAGAGAATAGATCATGAAAATAGAAGGCGAAATTGTTGAAACAATGTGTATGCTTGAAAGATATTTTATGCCTAGTTTATTTGATATCATGGTTCATTTGACAGTACATTTAGGAAGGGAAGCCCGGTTATGTGGACCAGTTCATTTTAGGTGGATGTACCCATTTGAGAGGTATGTTTTAGAAAGTAAACAGATATTTACATATTCTGATTTTGACTGTTATGTTGTTAATCTAGTATTATTTATATTTTTCAGATAGATGAAAGTTTTGAAAGATTATGTGAGAAACCCAGCAAGACCAGAAGGGTGTATTGCCGAGTCTTACCTAGCTAAAGAGTGTATTCAATTTTGTAGTGAATTCTGAAGAAGTCGACAAATGTTCAAGAAAAAATTGATAGAAATATTGAGTATGAGAATAACTCTATCCTAGATGGTCGTCCGATATCTAAAGGAACTTCAGTCACTCTTAATGAAATTGAGTTGAAAATAGCACATCTAGCAGTCATCCAGAATATGGCTATAGTGGATCCATATGTAGAGTAAGTAAATTAGTATTGCAGTTTATTACATAGCTTAACATATAATAGTAGACAAATTCCTTAAGTTTGTTTTGTTTTGTTTTTGTTAGTGAGAACTTGCAGTATTTACAAGACTCCAATGGTAGGTGCAGTCGTGATGCATCACATTTGTGGAAGATGCATACTCAAAATTTTGCATCATGGCTTAAAGCAAAGGCGAGTTACAACTTAACCAAGTATCAGTAAGTAAGCTATGTTAGTTGCTATAAGTGTCTGACTTGTTTGTTCATATTTTTTTAGGTTCCTATTGACTCAATAGAACATGAACCAAGACTAAAATGGTTGGCATATGGTCCACATAGTACTGCACGGTCGTATACCGGTTACATAGTGAATGGTGAACGGTTTCATACAGTATTTGTGGATAGGAAAAGTCAGAATAGTGGAGTTATTTATGAAGCTACATTAGTCTGTAGGTCGAGTGCAAAAGATACTTCCCAAGTGTTTGATTTGGTTTCGTATTACGGAAGACTATTATATTACAACGTGTTTTGTGTTCTTTTATTTAGTTGTCACTGGGCGGTAAGAGGTAATGGAGTTAAGGTAGAGGATGGGTTTACACTTGTCAATTTGAATCATAGTCAAGTCAGTTTTTTAAGGGATCCTTACATATTAGCATCCCAAGCAAAGCAAATCTTCTACTTAAAGGAAGATGAGTCCTCAAACTGGCATGTTGTATTGAGAAGACCATCAAGGAGATTCAATTGGAATGATCTACAAGATGGAATCTCTGACTTTTGGCTATTGATACCAACTGTCGAGATGAATGTTGAGACAGAGATTGATATGGACGATGCAGAAATTGCTAGGAATGATTGTGAAGGGACTTATGTGTTAAATGTAGTGTCATGATCATTGAATTTCTTGATGTTTATATATTGTTTGGTATATAAGTGTTAAATGTGTTGATTGTGTTAAGTTTAGAGATATCTGATGTGTTGATTGTCTATAAGTGTTTAAGTTTATAGATGCCTGATGTGTTAAATGTGTTGATTATGTTAGAGATGTCTAATGTGTTGATTGTCTACAAGTGTTAAGTTTATAGATGTATGATGTGTTGATTGTTGTTTAAGTGTTAACTTTGGAGATCTCTGATGTGTTACTCTGGAGATGTCTTTGGTATAGGCGTTAAGTTTGGAGATGTCTGATGTGTTGATTATGTCATATATATATTGACTTTGTGATGTGTTGATTGTCTTATATATATTTCAGGTGAATTGATATAAGAAACAAAAAGAAACCAGGCAGGATAGGAAAGAAGAAGAATCTTGGTGCAGCAGAAGTCCTAGACGATGTAGAACATCTACGAACCATTGAACTAGATGTACAACACCAAGATGAGCGTCATGTAGGAGACCACGACTTACAAAACTAGCAGTGTCCAACAGATACACAACACTTGAACGAAATTGTAAATGTTCAAATTTCTATAGCTGAAGTTTCTAACAGAGAATGCAATGAGGATGAACCAGTAGGTGAGGTTGAATTCTCTCAAGATATATGTGAACCTAAGCGTAATAGACAAAGAGGACCAACAAAGATGAAAGACATCACCAAGGATCCAAACTCCAGAATACATGTCGACTTCAATTTCATAGGAGAACCTTATGGTCCTGGTTCAGTGAAGTTATCATCATACGTAGGCCCTTTGGTATGGGAACATGTTCCTTGCACAATCGAAAGTTGGACAAAAATAGGGGAAGGCATCAAAACAGTTCTCTGGAATTCTGTACAGGTAACGTTTTTCTCTAAAACCTAAATGTAATCTAATTGTATATACTAAGTTTTGGTTGTAAATGAATACAGACCAGGTTTGAACTCGATGAAGAATATCAGAAGACCGCAATGCTTAAGCAGATGGGTTGTCTATGGAGGTCTTCCAAGTCACACATGGTTTCAAAGATCATTAAAGCCGGTTATACTAAACAAATGATGAATTTGCGACCCAAGAACGTCTCACCAACTGAATGGCGTAAATTTGTCAAACTTAAAACTAGTCAAGAGTTTAAGGTATTATTAACTAACTAAGCATATTACTTTCTTATATAGTAGATTACATATTAACTCTAATTTGGTAGGTTGTGAGTGATAGCTACAAAGAAAGAAGGAGCAAAGAAATTCCTCACACATGTAACCGCAAAGGAATGGTCAGATTAGCAGAGAAGATGGTAATGACATAACAATTTTCTTGTTTCTTCTGTCTCAGTATACCATATTAATAAAATACTTGGTAAGCAAGTTTTTGTTTTCATGTGTGTAGAAAAATTCTAGTTCAGATCCGTCTGAAGTGTCAAGGTTGAAGGTGTGGATTAAGTCACATACCAAAAAAGATGGCACACCGGTTAATACAAATGCAGCTAAAAAGATTGTGAGTTTTAGAGTGTTGCTTATAATGATTTACTTTTTGGTTTTCTGTTATATTTAGTACATACATCTGTATCATTTGATTTGCAGCAAAAGGCATATGAGATTGTTGAAAATAAAATGCCATCTACTGCAACATTTGATGGACAAGATACACTCAACGAGTTGTTGGGACCTGATAACCCTGGTCATATAAGGGTAATGGGTAGGAACATGACAAAAACAAACTAGTGTGTTTCCAAGTGAAGAGCAAGTGTATGGTTGATATGTTGCAGAATCAAGCTCAACTTCAACAAAAGCTCTGTGAGTTACAAGATGAACTTTCCAAGTTGAGGAACCAGGTAAGACATGTAACTCCAATACATTTAAATCGCATAAATTGCAGATATAGAGCTGAGTCGTTCTTTTAAATATTACAGAAACATGAACCTAAAGTTGGTGAAAACTCAGCTGCAAGAGTAAGTCTTATATATCAAATCTATCATTTAATACTTAGAAATTTTTGAATTTTAGTACTTTGCAACATGAACATCTGTTCTTGTGATAATAGAGTGTGAACAAAAGAATACAACCAAAGTGTATCTTCCTTGAATGGTGTGGTGTTGATGAAACTGTTGCTGATGGGAGGATCATTTCTAATGATCCAGACGACATAGTGAATAAAAGTCGCTTAGGTTCTACAGATGTTAAAGTTTTGGTTGAGACTACTACTGTACCATAAGCTTTTCTTTGAAGACCTGCTGCTAAAATGTCTGTAATTAGGGAAGCTGTAGGTCATATGATTGCATGGCCGACCTATAAATGTGTTAATCTAGAGCAACCAAGTCAACCAGACACACCACTAGTAAGTACATTCAACTTAATATCTTGTTAATTGGATTTTTGAGTTATAGAATTACATAGAGTCATGATCAGTTAACATACATTATGCTTGTTTGAATGTGTTTGATAGGGATCTAAAAAGTGCAAACTGCTTTATTTGTCTACATAAGATGTTATTGTCGCTAAAGGACGTTGGCATACACAAGAACAAAATGCATTGGTTAATGGACTTCCTCTCGGACCTAAGGCAGTAAGAGTATTTGTTGATGTTATACATATTGCTGACACTTTTATATGGAGGCCTACGATGGATGTGGCATACTTAGACGACTGTCTACAGTCTTTTATAGCATGGCTAACTGCCAAAGTCATTTTCGAAAACACCACAGATGCAGTAGGCCAGAATTCTCCTCTCAATAATTCTGCATCAGCTGAGCCACATCGTCAAATAAGTTGTAACCCGCAGATTGTGACAGATCCTACAAATGAAAATACAGTAGCTTACAACCAAATGCTGATAATTCTGCAGTAGCGGGTTTAAAATCTCTACGACAATATTAGCTTCACAATCAGAACTTCTGAGATCTCCGGTAAAATTTTGAATATATATGTAGAGGTAATATGGTTAGTTTTCTATATATACTAAGTGGTTTATAATTGTAAAATGACAGTGTAAGAATGAAACTGGAGGATTTAAGGTAAACCAGAAGTGTAAGCTGATGGATATTGGTGGAAAGAAACAGGTTGTTGCTGAAGGATGTACTCATTCAGTTGACCCAGATCATAAGGTCCACTTTGAACGCTTGGGGTATAATGCATCTAGATTTTGGGTCGACGTGGTGAATGTAGATGATGCAGCATTTTGGAGAACAACGGATGAAATCGAGTACATGAAAGATGCACTTGGTTCATCTATTGAGTACGAACTGAGTAGGTGGTGCAATTAGTGTAATGCATAGAAATGTTTGTATATAGTTGTTAAGGTAAGGATGTATGTTATTGTTGTGGTTGTAGGGAATGAAGAATATTGGTCCAGCTTAGATATGTGAAGACTAAGCTATCGTACGTTTGTCTTGTTTTATTTAGTAGTTATTTCCTAGACTTATGGTATTTTCTTAGAACCTGAAGATATTTATTATGAATATTGTATTGCACCCAGCATTCAAAATTATGTTAAGAATATTTTGAAGGTTATGAATATGATGCTTCACTTTATATTGTGCAAAACAGAGCTCTATGCTATGATACATAGCTATACGATTCCATTTATAGTAGCAACAATAAAAGAGTTATAATATTCTACTGTAGTGTCATTAAAATGTAGATTGTAGCATAATTTAGTGTTGTAACAAAATATGTTACAACTGCATTAAGATGCTACAATAGAATCAAAGTTATAATCTTTTATTATAGCGAGAATAAAATGTTATTAAAAAGTAAATTGTAGCATAATTTAACGCTATAACAAAATATTATAATCATATTCAGATGCTACAATAGAATAAGCAATAGTAGCAGTTAATATGACCTGTAATATATTTTCGTACAAAATCAAGAAGAGCTATAATAAACTAAATATTAGTAGCAAAAAGTTGCAATCATATGTAGACATATCGTAGCATAAAGATTTATTGCTATTATATGGGTCGAATCTATAATAGCTGCCGATGACATAACAATAGCAAATTCGCTATTATATGTATATGATAGCATTTTATCCGCGTTATTGATATACGTTTTTCTTGTAGTGTGCCTTTTGTATTTCATCTTAAGTTTCAATCATATTTAGATCATCAACATATACTGCAGTTATCACAAGTCAATTCACTTTTTTCTTCATGAAAACACATGGGCATATAAGATTGTTTAAATATCTTTCTTTGATTAAATGCTCACTGAGACGATTATAGCACATTCGTCCAGATTGCTTCAACCCATACTGTGATCTTTGCAATTTTATTGCATATAATTCTTTGGGTTTAGATTTCAATGTTTATGACATTTTATGTCCATTCGATCTAATGATCTATATAAATATGCAGTCACAACATGCAGAAAGTATCATCTCAAGATTTTCATTTGCAGCTAAAGATATCAGATATCTGAATGTAATACCATCCATAACAGGAGAATATGTTTCCTAATAATCAATCACGAGTCTTTGAGAAAAACCTTGAGGTATAAGTCGAGCTTTGTATCTCACAACTTTATTGTTCTCATTTCGTTTTCTAATGAATACCCATTTGTACCCGACCGGTTCCACATCCTTGGGTGTGAGTTTGATAGGTCCAAATACATTTAGTTTTTTAAGTGAATCAAGTTCGATTTGCATTGCATTTTTACATTTGATCTAATCATGCCTCTTTTGACATTCAGAGTTTGGCTCTGGATCATCGTTTTCCTCATAAATATCCTTTGCCACAATATATGAGAAAACGTCATCAACTACTCTGTTTATATTCAATATTTTTCTATTATTGATGTAGTTGATAGAAATCTCATGATTTCTTTCTTGTTCGTGATGCTCAGTATTTTCATCATATTCTTGATTCTTCATTTCCAAAATGCTTTATGCTATTTTGGGAATATCATTTTCTCCAACTTCTTTCGGTTTTCTAGGATTTTTATCTCTAGATACAATAGATCTACCATGCTTGAGGCATGCTCTAGATTCATGTGCGTCATTTTCTTTTCAAGTTCATGTGTAATCTCATTTATAGCAGGGACATTTGCAGCAGGTATATGAGATTTTATTATTGTCTTCGTATATGCAAATGCATCAGGTAGTTGATTTGCAATGCTTTGCAAATGCATAATACGTCGAACTTCCAGTTCATATTGTTTTGAAGGAGGGTCAAGGTGTACTAGAGATGGTACACACCATTTTATTTCTCTTTCGAGTTGTTTGTTTTCTCCTCCTAGAACTGGGAATACTTTTTCATTAGAATGACAATTCGCAAATCTTACCGTAAAGACATCACCAGTTTATGGTTCTTAGTATTGTATGATTGATGGAGAATCATAACCATTATAGATTCCTAATCTCCTTTGTGGCCCCATCTCTGTACGTTGTGGAGGTGCAATAGGTACATATACCGCACAACCAAATATTCTTAGATGAGAGACATTTGGTTCACGACCACACACTAACTATAGTGGAGAAAATTTATGACATGCACTTGGCCTTATCCGAATGAGTGCTTTGGCATGTAGAATAGCATGTCCCCATACTGAGGTTGGAATTTTTGATCTCATGATCAATGGTCTTGTAATCCATTGTAAACGTTTAATTAATTATTCAGCCAAAACCATTTTGTGTATAAACATGTTCTATTGGGTGTTCAATTTCTATCTCTGTCACTATACAGTAATCATTGAAGGCTTGAGATTTGAATTCACTAGTGTTGTCTAGTCTAACTCTTTTAATCGGATAATCAAATAATTGCGTTCTTAGCTTGATTATCTGAGTTAGAAATCTCGTAAATGCCATAATTTGAGATGAGAGTAGACAAACATGTGACCATTTGCTTGATGTATCAATTAACACCATAAAATAGTAGAATGAGCCACATGGTGGATGTATAGGTCCACATTTATTTCCTTGAATAAATTTTGGTGATTCAATATCTATTTTGGTTGCGATGGCTTCAGGATCAACTTTCCAAGAGAACATGTAACACATGTCATATTATTTTCCAAACACATTTCATGGGGTTTCAATGTATGATCATGTGAGCTTGCGATTATTTTTCGCAACATTATGGTGCCTAGATGTCCAAGGCGATCATGCCATAATATGAAATCATCAAGATTCCCTTTGATCATGAGGTTAGGTTCAACTGCATTTATATAAGTATGATGAAAACCAGAAGGGAGTTCTGGGATCTATTCCAGTATAAGTCTTTTCCCATAATTTTCAGAAGTTATATACAAATACTTCTTTCCATTCTTCGTTGATGACTAAGTATCGTATCCTTGTAGGTACATGTCTTTAAAACTCAGTAAATCTCTCTTGGAATTCGGAGAATACAAGGCCTTATTAATGAAAATTTTTGTTCCATTAGGCAATATAAAGTTAGCCTTTTCACAGCCTTCAATCAAGGTTGTATGACCTGATATTGTATTGACAATCATTTTTGTTGATCTTAAATTAGAGAAGTTTTGTTTGTTTCTCATAATAGTGTGCGTTATTCCACTATCTTTTATACAAATTTCTCTAGTTGTCTCCTTGAGTTTCGTTCCCTTTGTGTCATATTCCATTTATGTAATATTCATTAATAAAAACATAGCAAACTTTATTTTATAATAAAAACATAGCAAACTTTATTTTACAATAAAAATACATGATAATTATACATTACTTTTGTGAAAATAATATTGCTAAGCAAACAACTGAAAAACGTAATAACTAAAAACAAACAACTTAACATGTAATAGTTATCTATGGCAGACTGGAGATTATTTAGTAAGAATCTTAGTTTTCCTCATGAGTGGTCTCGTCGAAATCATTAGCAAAGTCGGAAGCATCGAGGTGCGTTGATCCCTAAGAGTGTTCCATAAGATTTACATCTTTTCCTTTTCCTTTGAGAGATTCTTTGTATAGTTTACAAAGTTCTGAAGGAGTCCAACATAGTTTGGATCAATGTCCTTTTAATTCGTATGTGAAACATATGCCACCATGCTTTTGGGTGACATTCTTTTGAATTTTTTCAGATCGGATCCACTTAAATGACCTTTGTCCTTGTGAGTTGTAATACCTTCCACTTTCCACAACTCTGTTTGGTCTTTCAAGTATGAATAATCATACGTCCGATTTTTATCTAGATGCCTTCTCAGAAAAATAACTTTTTTTGCCTTTTTTTGAGGCGATGCCGTATTTTTCTTTTTTATGGTTTCATATAGTTTTCCAGACTCCAGATGGAGTTCCACGTCTGTTGTCCAAGCTATATAATTGGCTCCAGTTATTTTTAGAGTCAGGAACTGAATCTTCTCAACATTAGCCATTTCGTTTCTAAAATGAAACAGAATATTACTCGAATTTTATTAATTAAATATAAAACTGTATACATTGATGTATGAGCAATTACAAAGAAAAATATAGCATATATAAGTAAAAAAATATTCACTCGAAACTCTTCGTAAGTATATTCTCCAATGAAAAAATGATTACAACAAATGCAAGGAACAAAAAGAAGTGAAACATTTTATTTCAAATAAAAAAACTAGAACAATTTCTTGGAGAGCATATGAAATATTTTGCATGAGGTAAATAAGTGAAAAATGAGTATATTTATATATTGAAAAATTACTGTTCATGACCGTTAAAATAACTGTCTGAGAAAGTAAAAAGATTTGAAATTTTTTCTTCATGACTGTTGGTAAAATTGTAAAATTATAAATTAATCTGAAATTAATTACTATACATAATATAAACATCACATAGTATATAAATGTGACCAAATCTATATATAAGCATCACTATACATGTATTATATAACATACATATATATATAAATATATAGTAAAAGAAATTATTACTTACGCTCAACCAGTTTCTTGCATGCATGAATAATTTGGCATGTAAGTTTTATTATCAAATAATAAAAATATTTTAATAACAAAATTATAATAACATAAAACATTAAATTGATAAATATATGAATAAATGGTTGAGCCGACTATACAAATATATGATAAGGCGGTTAAGCTGTCCATACACATATATTGTAAGAGATCAAGCTACATATATGATAAGGCGGAGAAGCCATCAATACATATATATGATAATAAATCTACCGTACACATATATGATAAGGCGAACAGACGTCGATACACATATATGGTAAGACGCATCAATTAATTATTACAACATCATATAAAAATTAAAAAATGATACCGATAAAGAGACGACCATGCTGATAATATATTATAAAATACTTAGATTTATTTTATATATGTATGTTATTATATTGAAAAGAGAAGAAAATTGCTTACGTTTTGCTGGAAGATGAAAAGAGCAGAGTACTTGTATTATTATAAAACTTTGTTGTTTGGTATATGTGTGTACATTCACCAACTTATGGTAACATATATATATATATATAGGCAAAGTGAAGAAGTACGTAGAAAATGGATAATTACTAGATGTGGACACATGGTAGGATACGTGTAACAATTGTAAAATATGTTGGAGATGATGGATTCAAACATGAACAATAATATATGTTTGTGGTGGAGTTATTGCAATGGTTATTGATCAAAGTAGCTTTAAAAATGCACAAAAGAGGGTTTAGATGCTTGATTAGGGAGGTAAAATGATATAAGAGTTTCTTAGTTCTAGAGAGAAAAACATGATTAGATCTTCAGCACATCCCTTTTATAGCTAAAATGGTTAAGGCGAGTTTTTTTAATGTTAACTCACGTGCGAAATTATAGAATATCCCCTTTAAGATTAAACAATTTCATCGAATTGAGTATGATTGTATGTGTGATAACATCTACTATATTAGGAATATCAATGAACCCAATTATTGCGATTGTTCAGGATACCTTTTTAGTTTTTCAATTTCCTTCTCTTTTTCTAGATGGAAATAAAGAAAACTCGAATTTAGAATTTTTTAAATAGTAAGAGGGGGAAGGGTTAAGGATTTACCCGGTGTGAGATATCACATTGTTCGAAGAACCCTAGATGCTGTCGGAGTAAAGGATTGTCAACAAGGGTGTAGAGTTCAGTTCCCTTTCTCAACCCATGACCAATATGAACTCGAAGTTTCCTTCGTAACCCCTGGATCTTATTTTAAAAGCATGTACAGTAACAATGAAAATGGCTCCTTCTTTAGTGAGATTATATGGCCAATGATTACTTCGGTTGGTAGCACACAGAGCTATTGACTTAGGCATCATTGTTAGGGGCATGGTCCCGAGCTACTAGGCAATTCAACTGTTCACCTTCAACATTAAATGCTTGTTAAGCAGTTCGGCAAGTCCACGGAGTAGGTGAGCAACTCTGCAACACATTAAATGTGTTTTAGGCTAGTTGATGTGGATTCTAGCCATGCTCGCTTGTCTACCAAGGTGGTTCTTTGTCGAGTCGATTTTCTACCGAGATAGTTTTTTCCTGTTTTCTGATAAGTATTGAACTTGTGGCTGTATGTCGAGCTGAGCTGGCCTAAAGCTGTGGTGGGCCTAGTGAAGTCATATGGGCCGAGAAAAAGGAGTATGGGCCACCTCTAACAGTAGCCCCACAATGCGTCATTCCTCTACGGTGAGGAATGCGAAGTGTAATGAACGGGTTTTGCGTAGATATGACTTCATGCTACCCTCCATGTGGGGCAATTTGATTCGGGCCTGTCGCGGTGCGTAACGATGATAGTTTGCGAGTGGCATATTCTAGATGCTTCGTTTCGTACTAGTGGGTGTGTGAGAATCCATGTGACCATTGGCGAGTGGGGCATGAGCGGGACTGCTTGTTTGGCGCCTGGCTTATTTATGTGGAGACGCCTGATATGACTGGTGCTGGTTCAGCTTATGTTTCTTCTGTCTCCTCAATCCAGACTTAAGTTCTTCTTCTTATTCTTTCCTCTTCATAACTGTAGCTTCCTCTCTAAGACCTAGGTACATTTCTCTTTTTTTTTCTCCATTTTCTCTGCGATTTTTCAATTTTTTCTGGTTCTTCCTCTCTCTTTTGGCTTGTGATAACCTACCTTTGTAGTCAATTTATAAGCCTTTGCGCGGTTAGAGTTTCTGGATTTGTTGCAATTTTGGTTTAGAGTTTCGTTTGGGTTTTCTGGGTTTGGGAAATGGTTTGCGAGATAAGATGCTGATACAAGAATTTTACTACTTAGTTCAATTATCACACTGCACTGTTATGTCATTATAGCACAAAAAAGTGTCAATCCAAATGGATGTGAATGCTAGCAACCTGAATATAATTCGATCAACCCAATTCAAGCCAATCAGTTTGAATGATCTTTTACCAACCTAAATGAGCATAATGGAATGAAAACAAGATGAAAAAGGATAATAGATCAAGCAAAACAGAATAAGACTAGTAATAAGCAAATAGAGAAATTCAAATAAGTAAAAGGCAATAGGTGAAAAAGAGGCTCTTGAGGAGTGAAATTATTGATCAATGTTTATCTAGTAATATTCAAATTTCTTAACAACCCAATTAATAATCTCTAGGTAATAGGTTCATAACAATCTGATTCAGTCTCATAAATAAGACTCAACTTAAACTACAATCAAACCCAACTTTCATTAGTGATTAATAGACTAAGAGGCAGTAAGATTCAACATATTCTAGCCAGCAAATACCTTAAACAATCAACCTCTTGAGTTAGGAATGATTATCTCAAGTTTTAGTTCACTAAGAAATTTTATCAAACACCTTATGGATGTGATTTGCCTCTTAATCAGATTTCAAGTGATCAAGGAGAAATAAGCATTAAGCACGCTAAAACTGAAAAGATCTAAGCATTTACAAATTTAAGCAATCAGGAAATCCATAGGTCTACACTAATCTATCCCATTTCTTCGAGAACTCTAATAAACTAGTCACAAATCATCACAAAATGCAAAAACCTAGAAAATAAAATAAACAACATGAATCTAAAGATGAGAAAGAGAAGAACAAGATTGTCAGAAGAAGAAATTGCATAAACTCAATAAATCAAATACGATCTAGAATTCAAAATGAAATTACAAGAGAAAAGAGAGAAAGTTCTTAGTCTTTTTTCCAAAAGTAGAATAAAAACATGTATAATGAGTTTGTGGGTTAAAAACAGTATTTACATCCATTTTGGTAAAACCCTACAAAAAGTCAACAAATCGGGAAAGTGACCACTCAACCAAGTGTTGGTCGTGTGCATCATAATCTTCCAGACATAGCATACTCGACCAAGTCGTGTCAAGTGTCTTAATCGAGCTTAGCTAAAATCCATCCTTTGTTGCTTTCAAGCCTTGTTCCATCCTCAAGTCCAGTCGCAAGATCTTCTCTTTGTCCAAAATGCTCCAAATATGCTCTTGAAGTACCTAAAAGCCACTCCAATGCAATATGTATGTTACGCAAATGCAAATTATGCAAATTGAGCTAAAAGGACTCTAAAATGGTGCAAATACTCTGAGAACACATGAAAAATGGATGGTAAAAGACTTGTAAAAGTAGTTGAAATGCATACATATAAACTCCCCCAAACATAGTTTTTGCTTACCCTCAAGCAAACAAATAGAACCAATAAGGAAGAGAGGTTGCAGATGGAGACTCCTAGTTGCTAATTTTGAGATGCAAATTAAGCAAGCCTTACCTAAAAACTTTAACCATACCAATCATTATTCAGTCCAAGTTCAGCTTCATCCTACACATGCCTTCACATTAACCATTCATTTTCACATTCATTAGTTCATAACCATGAACCAAGCTATGCATTTCCTAGGAACTTGTTTGGTCAATGGTAAGTTGATCAAATCATAATGAGTCAATCTTATCAGAATAGGGATCACTTAAGAATGAATTAAGCTTTAGCAAAATGCTAAAGGTGAGAGCCAATGGATGCATACAAAGTTAAGATTACATCTACCCAAAACCCAAAATCGAACTCAGCCCTATCTAAGTTTACCCAAGAAATCGACCCTAAGCTACCTTTTTATCACAAGGCTATTCTTTTCTTTTCAGCCAAACACACCTTTTAGAATCAACTTCACAAACTATTTTCATTTTTAGTTTAAGAAGGGGTTATATTTCTTTGGCGACTTCTATCAGTTTGGGACTCACATACATCTCAGTTTCTTTTTCTTTCTTATACCACTGAAAAATATAGACACTTGTCTATTTTTCACTTTTCTTTAACTTAGAACCTTTTTTACACTTTGATTTTCCCCAAAAAGCTTTACTAGAAGACTAATTCCTTTTCAAACAATTCTCACATTAGAACTTTTTACCTTTTTCTTCCTTTCATTCCCTTCCGAGTTTTCCTTCCTAATGCTTGAATACAAGCAGCCCAATGTCCAAAATTGGATTCCACCTAAACTTAGGTGATCCAAAAATCGGGAAGCAGAATCTACATGAAATCTTATCCTTGTCGGCTCAAACCTAACACTTTATACCAAGCTCAATCCTTAAATAGGCCTCACATACACACACCTAACAATGTACGGTTTGAAAGAAGGTTATAATTCAGGACAAGATTCTACTTGGATTAACTAGAGTGATGCAAATGGTAACTAGAGATCCAATGCTCAATCCACAAGTTCAAATTCAATGCATAGACTTGATAATTAATTAAGTTTTTGTTGTCACTTATCAATGAACATAATCAGAGCACATCATAGTTCAACAAAGGCATGCAGCTCACACTAAACATTCCTAGCTGGTTCAGTCTTAGCTTTCAGAGCAAACTGCGCATGCAACAAAGAACTAACAACTAGGGCTTTGAATCTAGCACATAAATCAGCAAGCTTGAAAAGTAATACATCACAATCCCTAATACAATGTCTAGACTCAATCCTACATGAATGCAAACTAGATGACACTCTTTTTATGGTTTTTGAAAAAGTTTTTCGATTTCTTTTGGTTTTATATGCCTTAAATAAAATGCATGATCTAGTATGGAAGATTAGAACTAAGAACACATAAAACAATGTTAAACTCTTATTAAAACTCTTCTTGAACCCTCACCCAAACTTAAATTACACAGTCCCATATGTAACAAATGCTTCGAGGAGGATTTTAAACCAATCAAACAAAACAAATTATGCAGCGGTATTTACAATGAGATATAGAGGTGGTACCTTATCAGATGCTAAAGTGATTGGCATTGGAGGCGTTCATGCTCTTAAAAGGTATTCCGAGTCATTTTAGTAATGCTCAACCGATTCATGATGGAGTCCACCACTCGAGTGTGGTTCAGTTTGTGTAGCAAAAGTATGCTTGATACCTCCTTGGTCAAGGGTAGCACTTGAGTATCTTGCTCTCTGTCCATAACCTCTTATACAGTATTGCAAAGTCTCTACTAAGGAGAACATAGGTCGAACCTTCTACATAACTTGAGTTGATTCGACGAAAACTGAATTGTGCCTCTAGTAATCCTCATAACCTTGGGAATGCTGACCAGATGAGGTTCCAACTTCTTTACCTTCAAGCACAACCAATCTCTGGTCCATGTTTTCATTCCTCTTTATCAAGAATTTAACCTTCTTTACTAACCATTTTTTCATATTTTGAAGAAAGCCAATTCTATTGTGAGCCTCCTTTAGACCTACTCCTTGTCTAGATGCATTATACTCTTCAAATTAGTGCTCTTCTAGATCAAACTCAACATTTGAGCATGCTAAGGAGAAACTCGTGCATCTGGGTCATACAAAGACTCTAAGGCCAAAATGAAATATGTGTTTGTTCCTATCTTAATCGATGTTAGCTTTGGACAAGGGAGCATGAAGTAAGAAACTTCTCTTGCTGGATGGTGAAATAAGTAAATAAGCCTCCCATCGACTTGGTTTTTGGCTACGAAATGTATCTGCTTGGCTCCTTCCATTGTGATTCATCAGTCTTTAGTTTACACTCTCTAAGGATCTGAGTGACCATTCCTCCGACACAAAGGTGTCCTGATGATCCATTCAAACTCATTTCCCAGTCTCTGTACGAAGTTAGTTGGGTAGCAAATATTTCAGTCAACTAGTCAACGTCTCTCTGTTAATACCAAGTGCATCCATGGTTTCTCGATGTGGGTAACAAATCCCGATGAAGTTCACAGCTCTTAATGCCTTTAGAGCCTTTCTAGGATATGCTTCCATCAATCTTTGTACTTCTCTCTGCTCAGTTAGCTCATTAGCTTCCAAAGCTTATTCTTTAGAATAACCCAAATTCATGGCATCACCAACATAACCCTTGTCATATATATACCTAGTCTCATTTAGAGACTCATCTTGTTCCATAGGCTCAGTCATATCTGGAGACTCATCCTCACTCTCTGATTGGTTAGCCACCTTCTTTCCTCTGGCTTTGTAATCCTTCAAAACATACTCGAAGTTGTGGCTTTTCAAGGGACCTCTAACGGAGTCTTTCTTTAGCTTTAAGATGGCTTTCGAGTTGTTCACCGTGATATTAGGAGCAAGATATCATGGATAACTGAACCCTTAACTCAATCGCTAGACTCGATCGGTATGTGGTAGAGTATGGACACTCAGCTGCTTAAAATTGGCTCATAAAGTCTTACCCGCCTCCTAACTCACTTCTTGACTCGCTCGAGCTTGCTTTTCTCTGCAAGGAGAAACTCAAAACAAGAAAGGTTTTGCAATGTAAAAGAGAATGCTTAGTGAATGTGAGAGTGTGTGTAAATGAATGAGGTGAGTAGTGTGTTTATATAGAGCTTTTGACATGGTGGGTCAGTTGAGGGACGTTGGGGTTATTGTGTCGGGTTCCCTTGTTATGAATATCATTTCCGATAAGAATGTCAGGGAGAAGAAAGTCAATGCGATCGACATTACTTACCTATTACCCGGTGATTTATATCTAAAGTCCTTGTGGTGGCACAGTTGCCAATGCCAGCTCTTAAGATGTAGCTTGCTTTCTTCTTCAACTTCGTCGAGGAGCCTGTTAGGAATAAAGGTGAGGAGTAGTGGGCTGCGGAGTAGATTTTATTTATATAATTCCTTTTGCGTTGTTTTCCTTTTTGTCACAACTTGGATTATGTCGATTTGTAATTTATCTGTTTTAGTTTTTGTAATTTACCAGTTTCATTTGTTACTGCAACTCTATTTTTAATCGATTTCTCCTTGTTATAAGTTCTCGGCTTCCTTTTTCTTTAACAAACGGAAAGTATTTGACCTCTGCATAATGCCTATGAGACTTAGCTATTCCCCTACTTTTTAAATAAAGGATTACGAGGTTGACCTCGACTTTTGCGAGGCGGACATCAGCTTTGATAGAGATGAGGACTGAACCACTCCTTTTTTAAAGAAAATACGATTACGAGGTGGACATCAGCTTATGTGAGGTGGCCATTGGCTTTGAAAGATTTAATTTATGAACTGTACATTTATTAAAGATACTATTGTGCTTGAAGACTGCCTACGTACCCCGTGGGGATCAAGGCAGTTGTAATTCAAGTTTCTTACAAACATTTTAAGCATATACACTATTTAGGTCGTCATGGTTGAGCGTTCAGTGCATCGTGATGTCGTGCGTGCCTAGTAATGAAAGACGCTTTAAGTTCATTGTGTTCCAGCTTCTCAGTAACTCTTTGCCCTCCATCATGCCTAGTTCGAATACACCAGGGCGGACTGATCTTTGAGTTGATGTAAGGCCCTTCCCAGTTAGTATGAAGTTTGCTCTTGTTTAATTTGGCAGTGCTTTCGAATACTTTACGCATAACGAGGTTACCCTCCTCGAAGTGTCTTGCGTTGTAGTACTTGGCCACTTGCTGCTGGTATTTTTGGATGTGGAGCCGAGTCAATTCTCTGTCATCCTTGAGGTCTATGAGGTTGCCTACTAATGCTTCTCGGTTAGCGTTCTCATTCATGGGGAATGATAGTCAGCAGAGACTCGGGACAGCGAGCTCGGCAAGGACAATTGCTTTTATGCCATGGGATAAGGGAAAAAAGTCCAACCAGTTGAACACCTTGGGGTTATTCTATGAGACAATAGGACACCGTCAGCTTGTCGGCCCAAATGCCTTTCTTTTCTTCAAGCCTTTTTTTTCAAGCCATTGACAATTTGCTTGTTTACGGTCTCGGCATTGCCGTTTCCCTATGACTATCTTGGTGTCGACTTGTTCAGGCGAATCTCCAATCATGCACAAAAACTTTCAATGGTTTTCGAGATGAACTGTCTCTTGTTCTTAGTGGCAATCTCATAAGGGAGGCCGTGACGACATATTATGTTATTCCACACAAAAATTTTGAAGAGGAAACGCTTTTGCCTTGAGAGTGGAAACGGTCCGACGATATCTATGGCCCAGCACATAAATGAGTATAACATGACCCTGCTTGTTAAGTCCTGAGTTGACAGGCGATTAGAGCATACTGCTAGCATTTCTCCCATTTAGTTGTGTGTTCATCATAATCGATTTGTAGGATTAACTAGTAATAGCCATGCGTTTTTACCTTTCGGGCCATAGATCGATTGCCGGAATGGTTTTCGCATGCCCTTTCGTGGACATTTTTTACAATTTTCTGGACTTCTTTGGGGCATATGCAGTTGAGGAGTATGCCACTAATAGTTCGACAGAAATATGGTCGTTAACATCAAATTGTCATGCCGTTAGTGGGCACAGTTTCGTCAGTTATGTACATTAGGATCTCAATCCTCAAGTATGTTAGTGCATCATTTGGTTGGGTTGGCCAGAGTGTCTGCTGAGGAGATATCTCTATGCGGAATCTTTGTTTGCGTAAAGGGGTGAACTCCTTGACGAGTTCGTCAATGACTTTGAGGTATGCATCCATCCTTTTGTTTTTTGTTTCGTAGAACTTTTCGTGTTGGTATGCGATGATTTGAGGGTCGGTAAAGGTGTCTAGGAACTTGGCTCCCACCATTTTTGCCAATCGGAGGTCGACAGTGAGGGCTTCGTACTTCGCCTCATTATTAGATGCTGGAAAAGCGAGCAGGAAGGACTGTTTGAGGACTTCTTTACTCGGACACTCAAGGCACATTTCAACCCTAAACCCGTGTCATGAGATTGATCCATCAACATTCAAGGACCATTTTTCTATTGCTTGTGACTCAGGGAAGAAAAGCTCGGTAGATAACTTGATGAGGAAGTCTGCTATGACTTGGGATTTGGCCACTGCTTTTCCCTTATACTCTATGTCGTACTTATTAAGCTCTATAACCCATTTTGCGAGACGATCAGATTGGTTTAGACTCTGCAGGATAGTTCATGGTGGATGATTAGAGAGCACTATAATGGTGTGTGACTGGAAATATGACCTTAAAGTTTTAGCCGTGGCGAGGATTAGGAGGGTGATTTTCTCGATCGTGGAGTATCTCAACTTGGCTCTGTTGAGACGAGAGATCAAAGACAGTAGAGACTTCCTTAGATGTCTCAACGAGCTGGTTGATATGTGGCAGCGGTAAGCTATCTTTTTACAAGCTTTGTTAAGGTCATTGAAATCGACACAGATCATCCACTTTTCATTCTTCTTTTTGACCACCACGGGTTTGGCTAGCCATTCGGTTTATCTGACCTTGGTAATTAATTGAGCTTATAGAGGCCAATCGACTTCATAGTGTACCTCATGAACACGCTCTGCTTTAAGCTTGTGGCATGTGACCTTTAGGTTGATGCCCGATATATCTTCCGTAGTTCATGCAAATGTTTAGATGTTTGATTCTAGAAACGTAACAAGCTTGACTTGTATTTCCTTGTTAAGCTCGACACTTATACCAACACATTTTTCAGGATGAGTGGGGTCAAGATTGATTTGCTCTATCACCTCTTTCATGGACGCGTCTGGAGTCATCAGTTCTGTGGATGTCTTAGGGGTTGAAATCATATACATTGTTGCCCATGCGATGTGTAGCTTGGCCTCAGTGAAAAAAAAAGAACTAAGAAATTTTCAACATCCTTTTTATAGTATAAATACCATAATCGGTAGGGAACTAGTCACACGGGTGATATGTGGATTGTAATGCCTTCATCATATGGATCCATGGAGTGTGGAGGATCATATCGTAGATCATTGGGGCGTCGATGACATAGAATTGTACCCATCCTGTTATGCCAGCCAAATGTAAAGGTAGTTTTATTTTCCCTATCATGGTAAGCATTTTTCCATCAAACTTGGTAAGAGGGAGTCTTGCCAGCTTACTTTTGAAGTCTTTGAGGATCACTTTATCTAAGGCCTCCTGAAACATTAAATCGACCAAACTTCCAATGTCGATCGAGATGTGTGTCACTTCGTAGTCCTCCACATGCGTTATATGACGAGTGGATTATTGTGCGGCCAATCCAACCCCTCATTGTCTTCTTCTGTAAGAAAGATGTTCCCAAGACAATATTTTGTAGCTTTTGCTGCTATGGGTAGGAGGTCGACCGCTTCCGTCTTTCTTTTATAATTTTTAATGGATTGCGGGCACATCTATGGTTGGGGATGAGTCGGCCCTTGGCTGTTCTGCGGCCGATGTCTCTCTGGTGCCGGACATTTAAATTTCTCGAGGAGGAAAGCTTTCAAGTTCCGACATATTGCAGTGGGATATTTGGGGCTCTAGTAAAATTCGAAGTAAGTTATATTTCTTTGTTGGTTTCCCAGACGACTCCACTTGCTGTTCCATCACTTGGGTTGAGGGGCTGCAGCTTCTTGTGCTAGGGTTTCTTCACCAGTGGCTTCTGTGACAAAGAAAACGGTCTGCTTCTTTTTATAGTCCTTCTTGAAATGCTGGCGAGTTTGGGATTCTGTGCGCTACGATTCCCCTGGAATGTTGGGAATACCAGTCACGACCCTGGACGGTAGGCGAGATAGCGACAGTCGCTACGGCTCGCTACTATGGAGTCATCGATGAGTTTTTTGATAAAACCACCAAAGATTTGTTCTGATTCATCATTTCCGCTTGATTGATCATGTTTTCCATTGCGTTGAGAAAAATCTTTGTCCTCACAGACAACACCAGCTGTTTGTGATGGAGTTAGCACAATTGTTATTGATCAAAGTAGCTTTAACAGTGTACAAAAAAAGGTTTAGATACTTGATTTGGGAGGCAAAATGATACAAAAGTTTCTTAGTTCTAGAGAGAAAATGATGATCAGATCCTCAGCTTGACGTGTTGAGGATCCCCTTTTATAGCTGAAATGGCTAGGGAGAGTCCCTATGGTGTTAGATCGGCCAATGATGACCTACATTGGTAACCTATAGAGCTAATGGCTTAGGAAACTTTGCTAGGGGCATGGTCGCCGAGTTACTAGGCACTTAAATTGCCCACTTGCATCATTAAATGCTTGCTAAGCGGATCGGCAAATCTATGAAGTAGGTGAACAACACTGCAACTGATGCTAGTTGACGTGGCAACTAGCTGAGCTCACTTGTCTGCCGAGGTGATTCTTTGTTGAGTCGATCTTCGGCCAAGATGGCACTATGCTAAGATGGCCCTATGTCAAAATGGTTTTCTCCTGTTTTCGATAAGTATTAAACGTATGGCTTCATGCCGATCTGGCCTGAAATCATGGTGGGTCTTGTAAAATCATATGGGTCGAGACAAAAGAGAGGCCAAATATATATATATACCATTAGACTATGTACAATGGTATTATACTCAACATCCTCTTTTAATATTTTTTTTTTGTAACTCAGGAGTTTCCAGACCTTATGAGAGGGGTCTGGATCAATCTTCTGGGGGTGGTGCAGCCAACAGATAGACCCTTATCTTCGGGTATTCAAATAGACTGAAAGCATAGACCCATATTCGTTTAGGGGTGATCAAATTATTGTGACTTAGTTTCGCATGGCAGGAAAATCTAACATGCGAACTCTTCAAAGTCACTCCCTACCACTTGACCACAAGCTTTCTGTCCTCTTTTAATATTTTAAAATTCTTATATTATTATTTTTCATACCTCTTATATATATATATACATATATATTTCTATAATTAATTTTTCATCCAATTAAAAAGTGACACATATACAAATCTATTATATACTTCAATTCATCGTGTTGACTTTTTCAACATGTTTTAATCCACGTCATATGTAATATAATATTTAACACTCCATTGTGTTGATTAAATTGTTGAATAAAATTATTCAACATTCTATTGTAACTTGCCTTACATGACAAAATTTATAAGGATTATTTTGAAAAATGCCACCATTGAGTTTTAAATTGTAAGAAATGTAACAATTTTTGTTCATTTCTAGAATCACTACAAGAAAATAGCTAAATCCGACGGAATTTCCGACGGAATTTGTTTCCGTCGAAAAATCAGAAAACATTTCCGACGGAATCAAATTCCGTCGGAAATGTCTAGGTGTTTACCGACGAAAACCGACGGATATTTTAATTAATTTTAAAATAATTAAATCCGTCGGTTTCCGTCGGAAAACAAGGATAATTTTCCGACGGAAATGTATTCCGTCGGAATTTATTTTGATATTTCCGACGGATCCATTCTCCGTCGGAACTTTTTGTGATATTTTCGACGGATATATTTTCCGTCGGAAATTTTTGTGAAATTTTCGACGGATCTATTATCCGTCGGAAATTTATACTTCTTTTCCAACGGAAACTATATCCGTCGGAAAGTATTGAAGTATTTCCGACGGAAACCGACGGATAAGCTGACCAAAGTGGTTACGAATCGAAC
>OVAX01001532.1:0-43400 GCA_900406405.1 Lepidium africanum | reverse complement strand
AATTATTTAAAAAAATTAATTCTAGAAAAAAGTAATTTTCAACTCTAATCTTATTAGATAAAGAAAAATTGTATATTAAAAAGTTATTTATAAGAAAACAAAAAATAGATTTATATATATATATATGATATTTTGAATAATATCAATTTATAAGAAATCATAATCTAATGAAATATATATATATATATATATATATCTGATCATAATCCTAATAGAAGATAATTATTTAAATATCTCCTAAATATTTATTTATATACATAATCCTAATCTAAAATAGATTTTGTATACGTAATCCTAATCTAGAAGGGAATTGTTAATATCAGTTGATATATATACATAAACACATAGACAATTTTTTCAATACTCTCCAACTTTTCAAAATTTCTCCAATTTAATTTTTTCTCTTTCGTTTACTTCCAACACGATCAAGACAAACAAACAACAAAGGTAAACACTTTAAATTTAATGTATTATAATTTTATTTTACTATTAGCATGAGATCTCATCATTATGTTATACAAAGTTGTGTTTCGAAAGTTATTAATCAACGGGATTGTTCCACATGTCAAATCAAACGATAAAAGCTATTCCGTATTTATATTTTATTTATAAAAGATAAAATCTAATTCTTATCCTATTATATAAAATTGCGTTTCAAAAGTTACTAATCTTATTATATAAAATTGGGTTTCAAAAATACAAATCAACAGGATTGTTTCATGTAACAAATCCAACGATTAAAAATTACTCTGTATTTCTATTTTATTAATGTTACATTTCAAAAGTTACAAATCAACGAGACTTTTTNTATTTTATTAATGTTACATTTCAAAAGTTACAAATCAACGAGACTTTTTCACATATCAAATCTAACGATGATAAACTATTCTGAATTTATATTTTATTAAAAATATAAAATCAAATCTTATTATATGAAGTTGGATCTCATAGTTACCCACTAACACGATTCTTCCACGTGTTAAATCTAACAATCCTAAATTTTGCTGTAGTTTTTTTTTTAATATTTTTTGCCTTACATATTTATATTTATCGCAAATTTTTTATCGTAATCCTTAAAAGAAAAGGATTGTAACTTAATATTTTATTTATCATATTTATGAAGTTTGGTTTCAAAAATTACTAATCCTATTATGTAAAATTGGATTTCATAAGTTACAAATCAACGGGATTGTTCTATATATCAAATCCAACGATCAAAAATTACTCCGTTTTTCTATTTTATTAAAGTTGGGTTTCAAAAGTTACAAACCAACGAGATTGTTCCACATGTCAAATCCAACGATCAAAAATTATTCTGTATTTATTTTTTATTAAAAATATGAAATCAAATCTTATTATATGAAGTTGAATCTCATAGTTACTCACTAATACAATTATTCCACGTGTTAAATCTAATAACCCTAAATTTTGCAGTAGCTTTTTTTCACTTAAAATTTTTTTTCTTAAATATTTATATTTATCACAAAATTTTTATCTTCTTTATGTAATCCTAAAATAAAAAGGATTATAAATTATGATCTTTATTTATTCTTATAAAATACAAAATAATCACAAATATTTATCTCATATCTTATTGTATAAAGTTGGATCTCAAAGTTATTTATTAACATAATTCTTCCATGTGTTAAAAACGATCCCAAATTTTTTAGTATTTTATATATTTGAAAATATATTTATCTATTTTCACAATCCTAACATTAAACATATTGTAAATAATTATCTCTATTAATATTTATAAATAAAAATAATCACAAATATTTATCTCATAGTAAAATAATTTTAGATTTTTCTAAAAATATAATTAAATAATGTATTTACCTAGATTAAGGCAAATAAATTATAACTTGAGATGTCAATATTAGTTTAACTTATAATTTTTATATATGTTTTTTTAAAATGTTATTCTTTGTTTTCGTCAACACATGTAAGAATTTACAAATTGATGATCACGAGATGTTTCTCTTGCACATCGTGCAAGAGTGTCTGCTTTATGATTCAAAAAATAGGGATATAATAAATACCAAAATTTTGTACACAAATTTTCAAGTGCAAGGAAAATTCGTGCATCGTACGAATCCTTATCTAGTTTATAGTATTGTTCTGTTTTTATACTCATATTTTAGAAATTTATAAAACTGTAAACCATATTCTCAAGTCACCAGTAAAATAAATATAAGAAAGTTATAAATTCGATTACTACTCAACAATAACGACGCAGTGTTATTAACTAACAAATATTTTATAAATTAAATAGAAAATATACAATCCATATTATATATCCATATTATTATATGATGTTATAATTAGTTTTTTCCAAATAATTACTATTAATGTATCAAAATTAATTTATACAAATTAACGATTAGAGATGTTTGGTCCAACCCAATATATAACGATTACCTAAATTTAATTCCAAATTAATAAATCCAAATTACGATTACCGTGGTATCTGTCTAAAAAGATGAGAGAGAAAATGTTCTCTCCTCTCTCTAGAATTCTAAAACAATTACGTCTGTTGATCTATAACTGCTTTTTCTCATTGATTGAGATTCGATTTCGCCGGTCATCGGCGTTTGTGTCAGAAAAAACTATCCATTGATTATTATCTTTTCTCAGTTAAAATCTTGTGTGTGTTTCTGTTTCAAAAAATACAAACAGAGTGATTTAATACTTTTTACTGCAACGGTGCGTACGACGTCCGATAATGTTTGTAAGAACTTACAAGATTGCACACTGGGCCTTGAAGATGATGTTGTTACTATCTCTTCCAATCTCTGTCGTGAAGTATCTGAAACGATGCGACTGTCTTTGATTGTGAAGATTGAGAATTGGAAGAAACAAAATTTATTGGCAAAGGTAGCCACTTTATCCAGATTATGGGATGATGATGACGAAGTTATCGAAGATGATGTAATTGCTCTCCCAGCAGATGTGTGTGAAGCGACTATGACCTATCTCCCTTCGGATTTGGTGATGAAACTACGACCACCATGGAATCAATACACAACTGATGGATAGGAGAATAACATGAGACTCAGAAAACGATTAAAGTCATTCAAACAAGCATATCAGTTTACTACAACCAAGAGAAAGTATATCTCTTTCTTATGATAGTTCTGATCACAATGAATGTCTCGCGATGTAACAGATGGATCGCAACTTTTAACTTTCGAATGCATAACGGGATGAAAATGTTTCCTAAGCAAGAATGTCACCGATGATTGAAGAACAAAATGAATATCAAGAAAATAGAGCACAATTTTTCGTTATTTTTTACAAAATTTCAAAGCTTGTTGTAATTTATTGCGAAAAATGTAATATCTGATTTTCATTAATAAAAGTTATGTTTAGATGGAAAAAAAAATAATTAATCCAAATTAGCGATTAGAGAAGTTTGGTCCAACTATATAACGATTACCTAATTTTAAGTAATCGGTATTCAAATTCATTATATTAAATTTATTCTTATTACAATTATCACAAAAAAACAAAACCATATAAATACACATATACTAAATCAGATTGGCCCATATTAGAAACTATAGTGGCCCAATAAACATATATTTAAGTGTGTAACCATTAGTGATTTTAAACTATAGTGGCCCACATATCCGCAATGTAATTATGGATCCACAATAATTTTAAATGAAATAGAACGTGACCCATATATGAAATTTAGTTGGGCCAAATTAGAAAGAAAAATGGCCCAATATACTCATATCATCAGCTTATTTCTTTTTTGGTTATCTGAACCGAAAAAAAAAAATAACTTTCACCTCCTAAAGAACATTCTAGTAAAGTAAAGCTTCCAACCACATAATCAAACTCCTGAACCACTACCGATGGAAGAATCTACTAAACGAAGATGCTAGATCATCAATCGAGTAATTACCCACCAATATCTACAAAGTAACTCAAGATCTGCAACATTCAAATCAAAGTTCTTAGTAAATGAATTTCTAAATCTATGTTCATATGGATGAAAAGTATTTGTGAGTTTAGTAAATTCACAAATGTTTGGAAACCAATGAAAATTTTTAAGCATTCTGTGTAATTTTATAAGTCGAATCTATTGTTAGTTCATATTTAGTAGATTTTTTATCAAAAAAATAACTTAATGATATTTAAATTTTACAGAAAAAAGATGAAACTACAAATTGGCAAAACAATTATCAACTGAAATGGAAATCACGATTTTGGTTGATTTCACAAACAAAGGCGGATATAAGAAAATGGTTGAGAATTAAGGGGAAAAAGAAGATAAAGTTTATGAGAACATGTTTGTGAAAGTTTGATTGGTGAAAGAGCTGTGGAAGGAGATAGATGAAAAGAAAGATGAAGGGAGCGTTAGAGGAGTTGGAAGAATATGTGGAAGCTATTGAAGACCATTCAGAGGAGATAGTCATGGGTCAATTTTTTTTATATTGGAGGGTTTATTGAGGCAGAAGAATCCCGCGAGGTAATACTCAATATGTCATTCCTTATGATAACTATAGAATTTTTATTATTTTGTAATCTCAGATTTATATACAATTTTATACAGATTGAAGTAAATTGATTGAAGATCATCAGAAAAAGGGTTTGGGAAAACAAAAAAGTAACGGAGGAAAAAATTAGAAGTAAGTTTTCTTGCATACAGGTTAGAATGACTGCTAATACACATATAATTTTGGCTAGATATTAATCCATTAGAGTTAGAAGAAAAAAAGACAACTACTATTTAATATTAACTTGCATAAAAACTTAGAATTCATTAGAATGGAAACATTCACATTGCTTTGAAACAAACCGGAAGTGTACTAAGTAGATAACATAAAAGGAAATTACCAAACTGAACTTAGTAGAAATACTTATAAGACAACGAACATATTAGTACTCCTTCACTTTTGCACCCTTCTCTTGCTTAACCTTTGAAGGATCGAATTTAAGCCTCTTAGACTCCATTATGCCTTTCCTTCCTCTTTTAACACTTTCTGGAATTAGGTCACCTGAATCACCTTCTAGTTTAATCTCCAAATTTGCTCCATCTTCTGCAACATCTTTGTGTTGTACACAATCCTTCAATGAACAATGTTTTTTGTTCTCTGAAAACTGATCATCCAGATCACCAACTTCGTTATCCTTACCCTTAGAGTAAGGTGTATTGCTTGTCTCCATTATTACCTCAGATGTTGTGTCACTATTATTCAATTGTAGAACAGTTTGCATCAATATATATATATATATAACTTAGTTTAAACGGAAGAAAATGTGAATAAAATATATATCATGATTCTAAAGATTATGTAATAGTTTAGGTGTCACCTGTTCATTCATACTCGAAGGCAAAGCAGACACTTCTTTCTTATTTCCTTCAATTATAGTATCCCCAACAAAAACCTTCGAAACTTTAAAAGTGTCATCGTGTTTTGAAATGTTTTTAGGGTCAACAGAAAACAGAAAGTTAAAAGATTTCCCAACTATGTTCAACATAGGCTCAGAAAGTGCCTTTGGATCTTCAGTCTAATAATAAATAAATAACTATATTAGAACATATATCAGACTACTATTAACGCATCTATATAACCTAAGTAAGTAACATTACCTCGTCTAGAGATCCACCCAGTAGAGAAGTAGTTGTTTGGCCAACCGCTCCAAATTTGTCAAACATCATACACTTTAATTCAGCAGTGTCATCCTTAATTTGGACATGAAGCTTCAACCTGAACATAGATGTGCAATCAATTTATTCATTTTAAAAATTTAAATAAACTTTTTATAGTAATTAATCAAATTATAAATATATTTACCTTGTAGTAACAGACTTGCAATACCCATTGAAATTCTCACAGTAAAATTTTGGGGTTTGAGTAGCCAAATCAGAATTGGTGTCAGGAGGAGTTTTTCTTGTGACATTTGTTGCATCCGAAATAGAACAACCCAAGATCAATATCAATTCCTTTAATCGTACATAAGACACGACACTTGCCAACCGGAAACCAGTTTTAAAGTAACGTGTATATATGTAAGCAATTTGATTATTTGCCCTAAAAATCATTGTTAAATAACATCTGACAAAAAAAAAGAAAACAAAAAACCTATGCATACCTTGTTTCCAAAAGTTCAGAAACGGTTTTAGTAGGAAACTGAAGATAATAGTCCTCGCTAGAATAGGTTAGTTCTCGAGTTTTGGATGTAGAGAACATAGGTGTAATACTGAGAGCATCAGTAGGAAAGCTGCAAATGTATATAGGATTAGTAACTAAAGATAGATTTGAATTGCATTTACAGTTGTCTGAAATGGAAAGAACTTAATAGAGTCTTAAAATGTTTTATCTCCGGAATATATTCGTCAGTGCTCATTATTGATGCATTGAAAGCATTGCAGATGCTTCTCTTTTCTGGTTGAACATTTTGTGTAAATAACAACTATCAACCCTTACCATATATGAGGTTAAATAACAATGTATACAATAAAACTTCAAATTTACCGTGATACTCATGAATTTTAGCAAATTGAATTATACAATACACACTCTGATTGTTAGATTTTTGACATGCACCATTCACCATCTCAGTATATTTTCCCCACAGTGTGCAATCAATTCGATTTTCCCTGAATGTTATGTAACAATAGGAGTATATCAACGTTACTTAATCAAAAAATTAATTAAATTTATGTTAAAGCCGTAAGACTCACTCATTATCTATCAGCACTAATTCAATTTTAGGTGTTGGTTTCCCCTGGACATCAACATCAACCATCTCTCTGATAGTATAAATCAGTCCAACCACATATGCAAGAAAACATTACATATTAATAGAGAATTCTATTAGTAGAGATTAGTTTTGGTAACATATATTTTACAAACAACATATTACTCAGTTTTGGTAATAAGATTATGTACCAATCAAGAAGTTCTTCTTTAAGTCACCACACAGAATCTCATTGAATCTTGCCAGTCTAACAAACAATTCGTCAAATGCAGAGTCACAGATCAAAACTGTGGTCGTCTGGATGAAACATATCTTGTACAACAGGTTGGATGGGCGATATTGGCCATACTCTTTGTTTAATAGAAAGGTTTTGATTATTTTCCATTGTCCCACCTTCATTATGTTTTTTAAATTTATTAACCAACCCTCTTCTGACCACTGCTCCAATTCTGGTTCCCTGACAATTAGGATGTGTTAGATCTGTTAGTCAACAGTTAAAAGACGATGACGTAGAATCTGATGTGGCGGAAAAAATGGCCAAAACCTTAGCGAACTTTATGCATAATGCCGATTCATACACGAACTTTATGTCTAGTGCCGATTCATACACGAATTTTATGTCTAGAGCCGATTTATACACGAACTTTATATTCATACACGAACTCATTTGCGATACTTAATTTACGGTTTATCAGTTTTTCTCAATTTACGGTTTATCAGTTTTGTAATCATCCAAACCGTACTAAAATTATAAGTAATTAAGTTCGATTTGATATGGTATCATTGTTTTTCATTATATCATTGTTTAATAAACCAATAAAAATACTCATATAAGCAAAGAAAAACATACCCTTGAAGTTTGGTCAAAAAAAGCAGTGGTTAAATGTGTTAGATGTCCATGACAGACAGTAATATGGTGGACATAATGGTTAGACGTCCAAGAAAGACAAGTATATTCGAAAATCAGAATAAACATACACTTTGTTGTGAATGATTGACACGTGTCAGTAATCTATTTACGCGACATGTGTGAGTGATTGACATGTGTCACTAATCTATTCACACAATGGAGATTTGTCTGTCATGGGTGTCTAACTTCTACGTATGTGACATTGATGTCCTTTATGGACGGCTACCCATATGTTCATATGTTCAGCTTATTGTTGTCAATCAAAATTAATTCCTATTAACAAGGTCAAAATTAATTTCATGGTAATTTGTTTTTAAAAATTATCATTTTCTATTACTAGTTGTTTTTGTTAACATGGGTACGTTAGTCTTTTGTATAATGCTATAAATTTTCAAGTGATGGCAAAAACCATATTGAAAAACTAGTTATGGCATAAGAGATAATTTTTAGTTATAACATGACATTCTATGTAAATTTTCTTTTTTTATATGAGTATTTTTATTGATTTATTAAGCAATGATATAATGAAAAACAATAAAACCATATCAAATCGAACTTAGTTACTTATAGTTTTATTACAGTTTGGATTTTTACAAAACCGATAAACCGTAAATTGAAAAAAATATTGTATTAAATCAAACTTGTAGATGTCCTTTTTGAAAAAAAATAAGGATTTGGGGCTGAAATTAAATTTAAGTCTCGCAAATGAATTCGTGTATGAATCATTACTATGCATAAAGTTTGTGTATGAATCGGTACTACGCATAAAATTCGTGTATGAATCGACACTATAAATAAAGTTAGCTAAGGTTTTGGCCATTTTTTTCGCCACATCAAATTTCATGTCATACTAACATAGCTACGAATTTGGCCGAATTTAAGAAATTTGTGTATGAAATTTGAAATTTTTGTCACTAAATTTAGATTCAAATCTAGCAAATGAGTTTGTGTATAAATTGGTACTAGACATAAAGTTTGATTAGGTTTTGGCCGTTTTTCATAGTAATCACCGTGAAATGTTCAATGTTTAACATGTTTTTTAATTACCGTGAACCGAGTCTTCGAAATGAATATATTCGATGGGATGTTTTTAACATTATTGACAATATTACACGTATTTAATAGTAGGAATAAGAAGTACATTTACGTTTGCGGATGATTAAAAAAAATTATAAGAACCAATCTATTCCTTAAAAAAAACAAAGAACACGAAAGAATTCACCGGCTACTCCCAGTTTTCCTCATTAACCCTCCTTTCGAACAGCAGCCGGCGTCAATCAGTCACGCTGCTGTGTTTACCTATTCAGCCGGTAGCCCTCTCGATTTCCATATTTCTTTTATTCCTTATTTTGTTTTTTCCCCAATTGTCTTCTTCTCATCATTCATCCGAAGAGAGAAAGGAAATTCGATTCTTTTAGGTTTTGATCTTTTTAGGGTTTCTGGGGAATTTGGATGGAAACTTCCACCTTGTCTGTAGATAATCATAGAGGAAGATTTCGTTGTTTTAGCTGTAGCTTCCTCAGGAACTGTTGTCGCTGTTTTTGTTGCTTTTACAGCTAAGTAATTCGATTTGGCATCATTTAGGAACCATTCCTAATCTCTTTATCGTTTTGATTTTGGGAAATTTTGCCTCTTTAGATTGTGCTTATGGACCGTAGTATTCAATCCGATCTCTCTTTGGGATTCGGTAACTCCCACGCTTTGCCCGTCCCTCATCCGAGGTTCCCAATTGCTGATGACTCGATCACTCTTCAGATTGATTCCAGCTTCCGTCCTTCTCCTAATCCGATGCCTCCTGTTCCGCTTCAGTTGCTTGAGCAGAGATTCGATTACATCGGATCGTGTAATCGGGTCGTCGAGGAAGAAGATGACGTTGAAGATGGTGATGATGATCAAAGGGAAGAGAAGCAATTTATCCTCTTGGGTCAGCCGATGAAGTTGAAACGATGTAGAGGTGGAAGTTCCAATTCAATGTCATCACCAAGTCCTTGTAAGAGATTTGCGGCTGATTTTGCGATTGAAGGTAGACGAGCTGCCGTTAGGGCTTGGGGTAATCAGTCGATTGAAGAAGCAGATCCTGAAATTTATGAGTTCATGGAAAAGGAAAAGCAGAGACAATTTAGAGGCATTGAGCTTATAGCTTCTGAGAATTTCGTGTGCAAGGCAGTAATGGAAGCTTTGGGAAGTCATTTGACTAACAAGTATTCGGAAGGAATGCCCGGAGCTAGATACTACACGGGGAATCAATATATTGATCAGATTGAAATTCTTTGCCAAGAGCGTGCGCTTGCAACTTTTGGACTTCATCATGAGAAATGGGGAGTTAATGTGCAGCCTTATTCGTGCACATCCGCCAATTTCGCTGTTTTCGCTGGTCTTTTGATGCCCGGTGAACGAATTATGGGATTGGATTCTCCCTCAGGTGGTCACATGAGTCACGGTTATTACACACCAGGTGGAAAGAAAGTCTCTGGTGCGTCAATATTCTTTGAGAGCTTCCCCTATAAGGTGGACCCTCGTACAGGGAAAATTGATTATGATAAGCTTGAGGAAAAGGCGCTTGACTATCGTCCCAAGATACTTATTTGTGGTGGCAGTTCATATCCGAGAGACTGGGAATTCCCTCGGTTTAGGCATATTGCAGACAAATGTGGAGCTGTTTTGATGTTTGACATGGCACAAATAAGTGGTCTTGTGGCTGCCAAGGTATGTTCATTTTCGTTCTCCATATCGCGCAACGAATTGATTTCCTTTGGCATCAGTCACTAAACTTGAGGCTTAAGCATATGATCTTTGTCTTGCCCAGTGATTTTAAACTAATTTTCTTTTCATCATCTTAGATTAATTTTTCTAAATGTTGTAGGAAAGTCCAAATCCGTTTGATTATTGCGATATTGTGACCTCAACGACACACAAGTCTCTCCGTGGACCTAGAGGCGGTATCATATTTTACAGGAGAGGCTTGAAGCCCAAGAAGCAGACCATGAATCTGAATCACTGTGAGAGCAATGTCCAATATGATTTTGAAGAAAAAATCAACTTTTCGGTCTTTCCATCGCTGCAAGGGGGGCCTCACAATAACCATATAGCGGCTCTAGCCGTTGCGCTCAAGCAGGCAGCTTCACCAGAGTATAAGATTTACATGCGACAGGTAAAAAAAAATGCTAAGGCTTTAGCATCTGCTTTGATAAGCAAAAAGTGCAAGTTGGTAACAGGTGGCACCGATAATCATTTGCTTCTCTGGGATCTGACTCCTTTGGGCTTGACAGGTATGTGATTCGTTCCTCCTATTCTTAGCAGATAAGGAAATTAATTGCACTATGATCTAAATGTTTGCCTCATACAAGCTATTGGTGGCATTGCAAATGTGTGATTTTCCACGGTATTACATCAGCTGAACCAGTTTTCATGGGTCTATAGGCAAAATTTTACCAAGCTAAGAGCAGGGCTGACTTTCTAGTGTATCTCGTATTTCTCAGCTCTCTAGGTTGTGGATAACCTAAATGACTAGTATGATGGGCAATGATCAGTCTGGAATCTATTATCAAACTCGTTTGAGATCGTGACGATACTTCTGTCTAGTTTCCCAAAATCAGAATCTTACTTGTTAGATGTCTATGTTGTAGCTGTGTGTCCACGGGCGACTCAAATCTTCGACAATGTAATTTTCAGGCAAGGTCTATGAGAAAGTATGCGAGATGTGCCATATCACGGTCAACAAAATCGCCATTTTCAGTGAAAACGGTGTTCTTTCCCCAGGAGGAGTGAGAATAGGTAAGCATATCAAATTCTTAAGGAACATCACACTCTGGAAGTAGACTTAAACTAATGCGCTTTTAGTTGTTCTTTCTGTCTACTTTGTTGACGTCGGCTCATGCATCTGTCTCAGGTAGTCCGGCTATGACCTCAAGAGGTTGTTTAGAATCAGATTTTGAGACAATGGCAGAGTTTTTATATAGAGCTGCTCAAATAGCAAGTGCTGCACAAAGGGAACACGGGAAGTTGCAGAAGGATCCACTTCGAAGCATCTATCACTGTAAAGACATTGCAGATCTTGGGAACCAAGTCGAGGCTTTTGCTTCTCAGTTTGCAATGCCTGCATTTGAGATGTGAGTCAGCCTAAAGAAGTAGACAGCTCAATCTCTAATTTTTTTGTAGCCATGGTAATCTAAATCCATACACCCATTTTCTCTATTTATAATATCCACATTCCCTAAATTGGATAAACTTAGATCAATATGTGAGGGGGGAAACAAACTTTTGTGTTTTGATATGGTATTTATTCCTTAATGCTTGTGTACATAAACATTAGGGTGTGTGTTGGGTATTATTTTTATTTTTTTGGTATTATAGTGGATTCCTTTATGTTCATTTCAAATGGTAGTTATAGTGAATGAAGCCTTGAAAAAAAAAAATTAACAGAATGAAGGAAAAAAAAAACAAATTCTGAAAAAATAGCTGTAATGCAGTTGATATTATAAAAAAGAGAATAATGTACTTTCAGGATGTTTATTTGTTGGGGAACACAAATAATTTCTGTAACCAGAGGAAAACTTGCTTCTGACCTCAATCATTGCTATTTTCCTTCGAGAAAATCATTATATTCCGAAGAGGCAAAAATAATATAAAATAAAATTACTGTGGCAAAAGGAATATACATAATTTATTTATTTATGTTATGAATATTATTTCATTTATTTTTGTGTAAGTGGTAATGTTATTTGGTAAATCAGCTGAAAAAGTTGGTGTCCTACTGAGGAGGCAAAGCGTGTAATTCTGGTGAGTCTCTTAAAGCATTTGGATTCTGTAATTTTTTTGGTTTTGATTGTGACCTCTCTCCACATCTAATATAAAATTATCTTTCTATATTATACTTATTTAATTATTATTTTTGCAAAGTCCTATAATAAAATTAAAATTACAGAAGGCACAAGAGGTAAAGAAACACAAATACAAGTTGTCACGAGGATCTCTTTCTTACTTGTTGCTAACAATTCTGATTTTCTTAGAACTTAATAGTAAATAAGTTAGCTTTCTAGACTGATTTTACTGTAATGACAGAGTAGATAGTTAGAACAGTTTTCAAGCCATAACTGGATTTAAATACTTTGACAAATTACGATATGTTAAGACATGATTGGTGTTTGTAAGAACACTTGTCTAGTGGATTCAACTATTGTCTATTGGAAATCAAGTATTAAGAGAGCTAATAGTAATGGGAATTGACACATATTGTACTTGATTGATACACATAGACCAAGTGATTCTTCATAGAAACAACAAAAAAGGTGTCAAAGATGTTAATTTTGGGTAGAAAAAGGAGAAAGCAAAGATGAGTGTAAAGCAAATATTAAAATAAGAATTAGAAACTTAAAGAAGTAAACAAGGAGTGCTTTAAAACAGTGGGTGGGGATGGATTTAGGGTGTGAAATTGGTAATAATCATAATTGTTGACACAAATAAAGCCACCAAATTGTGTGCCCAAAGCATATATTTAGATGAGAGTGCCAAAAGACAAATCTTGCTTTACAAAGGATCCATTTTCATCATTATTCTTGATTAATCAACCACAAATTTCAAAAAATTAGTCTCCTTTCTTTTCACCTCCTATGTGAATCAACTCAAATAGATATTTCAATTTTGATCATTGGCTACATTCATTTTACTTTTTCTTCTTCAACTCTCTCAAAGTAACAACAAGCACTCCATTAAGACCAATTGCTTTTTCTTTGTTTAACTTGTGGTACTCTAATGATTTTGTGATGTTGGTAAAGATGGATCAACAATTTTTCCGTCGTTTCATATTTCGATTATGATGTTTTAGTTTCATGTATGAAGTTTGCACCCACAACAAATCTAATACTTTCTGATAAATTCATACCAATATTGTATAAATACCATATCGACGAAAATAATGTTTGTTTTCATTACTAAAAATAAAATTATATATGAAGTAGTGTTCAAAAAATAACAATACATTATTGTGACTTAAAAGAAAGTATATTATTGTGACAAAAAAAAAAGTACATTTAAGATTAAGTGGTTGAATGGAACGTGTAGCCCAGTGGTAATTGTCACTTTAGCTTTTTCATACATCAAAGTTCGATTTCTCTCCGATGCAAAAGAAAAAAAAAAATTTAAAATATGGGTTTTAGCCTTGTCAATCTAATTATAAAAATAAGGTTGAGAAAAAAAAAAAAAGTGGTTGAATGCCACTTATGCTATTTTTCTATCGTAATTCAATTTTAGAAAATTTAGGAGATTTGGTGTTTAGATTATGAATAATAGCTTATGGATCTAATTAGTGGTAAAAAAACTCACGCCTACGTAAAAGTCAAATGTGGGAGATAAAACTATACGAAGAAAACACAAACTGGCACATTACAAATTTCCGGAAGTAAAAGACTAGTTGGATAACAATAATGTTCTAAAATGTAGCTACCGGAAAATTGTCGATTTTTTTTTTATATTAAGCATTGAACCACTTTCTAAATATCATCTTGCACTTTTCAAATATCCAAAAACATATATTTGAACTTCTATGTTTGAAGAACAAAAATATTCAACGACTGGAACCACCAAAACTGAAAAGCAAACAATTACTTTAGATATGAATCAGAGAATAACTCCATTTGTAGAATTATATATATAAACATCAAAATACTAAAACAGAGCAGATTGACAATTATCTAAAATTCCAAAAAAGAAAAAAAAAATTCCATAACAAAAAAGGAAAAAAAAAAAAGAAGAGAAAGTTACAACAACTCCCTACCAACTGATTCATCTAAGCCTACTCTACCCATTTTTTGTTTTTTGATTTTAATAATTTGGAAACTGAAACTGAACAAAATGTCAGCTTTTGATTTCATCTATGGCTGCAAAAATCCAAAAGCTTTTTTCTTCCTTCAACAATTTCATCAAAGAAATCATCAATTTGTGCCACTATACTCTCTGTCCCATTTCTTAAATGACCAAAATACCCTTTGAGATTCTCAACTCTCTCTCTCAATTCCCTCTCTTCTTCCTCCTCGCTTTCTCCTCCTCCTCCTCCTCCGCCGCAGAATCGCCGCTCCAGCTCCGCTTTAAGCTCCTCCAACGTCGCCTTGCTCCGTCGGTATTCATGCATCAATATTCCCTTCCTCATCCCCATCCTCCCGACCTCACTCGCCACTCTCTGCTGCAACCGCACCATCGCTCCAGCAAAACCGCCGACTTGAGGTTGCGTTTGTGATATGTGCGTTTGCGTTTGCGTTTGCGTTGCGTCTCCAGGGAAACAATAGACAAGACCGTTCATCAAAACCATAAGAAGAAGCGAACTCATGTTCCTCGTTGCGTAAAGTACGCCGCGAAAACCACTGAATCCGTTTTGTAACTTCGTCGATGACTCCATCGTTACCATCGCCGACGTTTGTTCCGACCAAAACGGAAACCTTTGAACTCGATTCTCCATTAAAGCTCTGTTCTCTTCCTCTATCCCAATCGCCTCTCTCCTGCACACTGATATCGCTCTTATCACCTATCCACCATTAAAACAATAATTAATCAAAACTTGATCAATCTTCAAAAAAAAAAAAAGATTCGATATTTCCGATCACCCACCTGACGAGAAAGCTGCGGAGAAAGAGGACGATGGTGATAGTGACCATCGAGAGTGGAAGCGATTGAAATTCCGGTGGAGGAGAAGTTTTCGAGAGAAGAGACAGCAGATTTGATGACGAGACAAGCTTCCCAGAGTTTAGAGGTTTCGTCCATATACTCATCGAGCCATTTGTCACCGACAGGAAGTTGAAGCTTTTGAACAAGGAGAGTAAGGTGTGAATGAGAAGTACGAAGTAGACAGAGAGCTCTCTGTAAGAAGTGTACGGACATGAAATTGTTCGATACATAAACTCTTTCGAGATCTTCCATTGATCTGGAAAGAAACGAGTAGAATCCGTTCACTGAGTTTGCAGAGGACGGATCCATTTTCAGTAAAGGAAATCTGATTTTTATTATTATTTTTTCTAAAAAAATTCTCTTTGGTTGGTCGATGATCAATGAAAAGATATTAAGAGAGAGGAAATTGAGGGAGAGGGAAAAAGGAAAGAGGAGGATAAAAAGGTTATATAGAGATTAGAATGTATATGTATGTATACGTATATGTATTGTATAGATGAAAGAAGGTCATGAGGAAGAAGGAAGTTGTGATTCTAAGGATGAAAGGGATTGTTGGGTACAATGATGGATGTTTCCTACTGAGGAGGATAGATGATTGTTTATTTTGTCTCTGTTTTTTTTTTTTTCTCTTTACTTTTATTTATGAATTTAGTACAAGTACTATAACAAAAACAAGGATGGAAATTCGAAATTATGTATTTGAAGGAATAATTTATATTTCGACTAGAATTTGTTTCATGATGTCTATCTTAATTTGTGGGTCTTCTTATACTTGAAGATATATAAAAGAAATATTGAAAATTGTAATGAGTTTGTTTCTCATTGTAGAACTAGAAGCTACTCAACTCCATCAGATTTCTTTATTTGTTGGTCTTGTGAGAAATTGATTCTTTCTCTGAATAAAATCTCTAATTGTTGAATATAAGCACAATATGTAAAAGAAAAACAATCATGAGCCTAAATACCTTAGTATGTATGTGTCTATGTGATATTGAGTGCATGATTATATAACTTTAGAATGTCAACTAGAATATCTAATACCATCTTCACCATTTAGTATCTAGGTTTGATTATGAAACTCTTGGTGTTAAATCATTTCATAAAAAAAGAGTTTTTTTAATCTGTAATGTTTTATACTTTTAAATACTTTTTTGACATTACATACTTAACAAGTTTGATTTCTTGTTGTAATTTATGCAATTATAGAAAATGAAAAAGATATACTCCATAGAGGAGCCCAATAGAAGATTCTTTAGGTCTTTTATTAGGGGTAAAATTCGATTGGCCTTTTTCGAGTTCGAGGGTAAATCCTTTTTGATCTTTTTCAAAAAGTAATTTACATTGACATTTATTAATGGTGGAGATTAAATATTGAGATATTCCATCGATCACCTTATAAATACTAATAAAATACTATTATTAACGTACATTTGTCTCCTTTTCTTAGCGAAAAGATAAAGAAAATAAATATAAAGGAGCCATTGAAATGTTTAGGGTTTTGAGTGATGTTTAAATTTTTCTAGTTTTCAAATGTAAATGTTGGGTTTTAGTGTTCACTTTTTAAGGTGCTTCTTCCCTCTTTTCCTCCCTCGAGCTACTGATTTCGTGGGTCTTCAAGAATAAAAATAATTAATAGTACTTAACAGTAATATTTACAAAAGTATGATATTTGGTTCATGATACCTTCTTTCAACAATTTGCAACATTTGCCAAAAAAGAATAAATAGAAATGATGAGATTCTTTGTATGCATCCTTTTAGGTCGATGCACATACTCAAAATTCTTTTTAGGGCATAGGTCTCTGTGATGTTTACAAGTCATCATCACTCTACTAACTAGCCCTGGGATATCATCCGGGATTTGAGATCCGATCCGTTCCAAAATTTTGAGTATTTGGGACACACGAATCCGGATGCGGGTAATAAAAATTACGGATCCGGATCCGGATAATGAGATTTTGTTCTTCGAATATTCGGATCCGACCCGACTTAGAAAATTTAGTATATAATTTTTAATAATATGTAATAGTTCTATTAAATAATTTTAAATGTGTTAATATATAGGTTTATTTAAAAATTTTGAATTATGAACTATATAATACTTTTAGATATTAATGTTGAAATTTAACATAAAATTTATTTTTATTCTAAATTTTAGTGATATATTAATATAAATTATAAGAAAAAAATGTAAATTTGGTATTTTGTGATTATTTAAAAAATTTTAATATTAGAAATCTACATATCTATTATTTAACATCTTTTTATTATAAATAAAAAAATTAATATAATAATAGTTCGGATCCGGATATCTGCGGATCCGAATCCAGATATCCGCGGATATTAAACCCCGAATACCCATGATATTTGGATCCGGATCCGAGTAATAAAAACACGGATCCGACGGATCCAAATCTGGATCCAAATACCACAAAAATTCCGGATACCCGACGCGTGTCCAGACCTACTGCTAACTCATTTCAACCATTTATTCTTTTCTTCCCTTTAACAAATTACCTCTGTAATGTTAATGTTCTATAAATGTAGCAGAACTTCAGAGTTATAGATATATCAATTGATTAAACCTTACTTAGTACATTAAAATAGTCAATACTATTTTAGAAATTATAATGTAGATGCCGCACTAGTGACTTAGTTTATCGAGATTGATTATATTGCTACAACGATAGATTCGTTGAGAACTATTTTAATGTAATCTTAATTTTAAAATTATAAACTTCAAAGTGGTATTTCGGACCCATTTAACGGCGGATATCTTAAAAGGAATGTTTATGTACCTTATAAAACAATAAATGAGTTGATATGTTAATTTTGGATATAATAAATGCAAGAGGGGAAAAACCATTTTAATGCAAAAGTGAAATGTATCTTGTAAGCTAAGAGTATACTTTGCTTTATTTCTGTTACCAATATTGAATGTCCATTAGTACTTCCTCGGTTTAATAATACTTGTCATTTTAAGCTAAATATTTTATTTCACTTTAGTTATCATTTTCTAATATAGTATTTAATATAAAATTATTTCATTTATCTATGATGGTTTGGAATTCTAATAATCGAATAGAGACATAACAGAATATTTACCTATTTTTTTAATATGTGTTCAAAACTTTAGAATGACAATTAAAATGAAATGAAAATAGTATTTTTTTCATATTTTTTTGAGTCCGATTTTATTCCAATAATTCACTGTTCCTAATTCAGACCATATGTAATAAAATTTGGCATAGTATCATAAAACAACAATTTTGGTTATGTACTGTTATCAAGACATGGATTAGAACTCACCTGTTAAAGGCTCATCTCAGCTAACTAAAAGTCTAAAACTAAGCATGTGCAGCTAAAGAGAGTTTTCAAAAAATACAGTTACACTTTTTTATTATTATTATTGAAATATTTATGCTACTAATATAATAACAAAAGGTATATGTGTATAATAGCAGATATACTAGCGTTATTATCAAAATAAACAATTTACTCTCAAAAAGTGGCTAAAGGTTTACTTCTACAATCTTCTCAAATGGAATACTCCGATAAGTGACATAGTAATTTTAATTAATTTGTTTGTTTATAGTATAAGTATTACATAGTTAACAGTTAACACTAACATTTGGTAGTACTAGGGATGATTTTGTACCTACAAATGAAAACGTGACTCATAGTCATGTAAAATGTTATCAATCATGCATTCATATGCCAACTTAAATGTTAGAAACAAATGTTTTCATTTAATCTTTTTACAGCGTTTTGAAATTTTACAAAATTGTTTGTATGATTAATCAATGATTAGTTCACCAAGAGCCAACTTTTAGATTATCTCCAATATATTATTCTATTTTTTATTTTAGAATAGAAGAACTCTATAATAGAGATGTATTTTATTCCAATATATTCTTTTATTTTTTACTATAAAAGAAAATATTTAAAATATATTCTATTTTATTCTAAAAAAAGTCACCTTCAAACTAGAGGAAAAATATTTCCTCTAAATATTAGAAAGTAGCATTTTACTATTTTGAAATAAAAAATAGAGGTAGGTTGAGTAGAATTTACTTTAAAATAACATTTAGAGAAAAATAAAAATGGGTTGAAGATGTTTTTAGTGACTTGTACCACTCAATTCGCTGAAAGCCAAAGAAAGATAATCTTCATTAAAACCATCTAAATGGAAGGAGTTAATCTAAACCGAATTAAACACCAATTTTTTGATGGCAAACCACATTAAAGATACCATTATGTGTAACCTGGTAGGTGTAATTATATATATATATATAATTAGAATAAAATGAGAAAATAATGTGTATTAATTAGTGTATATATATAATACGAAGGATGGTGCGAGAGAAATGAGTAGTGGCAGTGGAAGAAGGGGCCATGAAATCTATGGGATGCGTCGGACTACTCAAAACCTCGGTTTCATAAAGAGACTTTCTTCTCCTTTCTTCATTTTTTTAATACTCGTTTCTAATCTATATATTTATTTCTGTCATTTTCTAAATTTCTCTACTGTTTTCTTACTTTTACAGAAGGATTTAGCAAAATCTTTGGATGTCCAGGCTAATATTTAATTACTCGACGATAAAGCTGTTAAGACACTTTAAAACCCAAAAAAAGTTGTTAAGACACTTCTTGTAAATGCTTTTTGTTTTGGTCTAAACTTTGTTTTTGCCACCAAACTCTCATAAATGTTTTTTTTTTGGACGCTAGATCTTTAAATGTATAAATTTCATAACTGAGGGAATATGAGAATGTTTCGTTTTCTTATTATTAATGGTGTGATGGTCCATAAACTGTCATTTCTCTCTCTGACCATTTATATATCATAATGATTCTTTAATTCTCTATCTTGGAATATATTCCATATCAATTTTTTTTTTGTCAACTAAAAAATATCATTACTAACTCACAAAAATGGTAACAAATTTATGAAGCTCAAATCATTATCAGTTTCTCTTAAATTTCCAGCGAGATCAACTGCTTTATAATTTATTATAGATTGATATATTGTCTTTTTCATATAATTTATTATAGACTAATTATTTAAATAACGTACTTTTTTTGTTTCACACATTATTATTATTATTATTATTATTATTATTATTATTATATGAAAGTTTAAGTGACATCATTAAAAAAAACAATTGTCTCAATTGTTGTTTTATCATAATATTGTTACTTATGTATTTCATTATAAATTTAACTGTTTTTGTTTGACGAAAAAAAATCTGTAGTATGTATTTTTAGTGGATAATCATATATCTTAAAGCAAAGTGACTCTCCCATGATTGACACATTAGATTTTTCAAGCCTTCTAAAATTTCATGTTAAATTTTAATTATCTACCAATTAATATAACACATTATTAATACACTTCATATATAATTACCTAATGATACTAGACTAATTTTAATCAAAGTAAGTATAAAAGATAAAATAATATAATTTTATCTACACAAAACATCTAAAATATGTATCCAATATATATATATTTTATATAACAAATAATATATCTCAAAAAAATCACATCTTTTTCTTTTGTAAATAATATATAACAAAATGAATATAAAAAATATACAAAAATATTCTATGTCAAAAATCAGTTTACTTTCAAGATCTAAATTCATATATTTACATTCAGCTTAATACATAAACCTATAAACCATTTAAGTACTTAACAACTAAATTTTAAAATATATAAAGTGAAACAATTATATATAAATTATAATTATTTGAAAATTATAGTTTTCAAATTCATAAATTTATATTATATGTTAATTTTTTGTAAAATAAAATTTTCTATTGAGTTAAGTCTAATTAAATGTTACATTGCATATTATATATGATTTTGCGTAACTAATTTACTTTTGTAGAGATGAAAGGTAAAACTTCAAACAATAAAGATCAGAAAAAAAAAAATCAAGGAAACATATGCAATTATTATTGTATACATTGCTAAAAAAATATATACATTAATAAAATATATAAAGATAAATCAAACATTGGTACAATTTATGCACACATTACGATAAAAATAAATAAATAGATAAATAAAACACTTGTGGAAGGTTTGATAGATGTAGATTCAATACGAAATATATTCTAAAAAATTAGTAAAAATTATTTTTTTAAAAATCATTAATAATTGTTATAAGTTAATTTACTATTATAAATCAAGTATTCAATAAATTTGTTTACAAACTATTATAAGATTTTAATATATTTATTGATAAATGTTATTCCGCATAATCATTAGTAATTTTAAATAAATTTAATTCTTTTAAATATCTATTATCTCAATCAAACGTATGACTGTGAATGGAAAATATTTTTTGATACATGTGTAGAATTTCTAAATTTATCTCTCACGAATAATTAATAGATCAAAACTAATATATGTATTCTGTTTTTAGAAATGCATCAAATATGAAATAGGCAGATAAACATATCCAATATTTTAGCTTAGCATATTACACAAGTTTGGCAATATATAAACAACACTTTGGGGAAACAACAAAATAAGGATTATACAGATAATTAAATTGAGAAAAGCAACAACACAACACTGTATTTCTTTACCATAAAACTTCTCAATATTCTCAAAACAAAGAGGTAATTAGTAGGAAAGATTTATGATTTAGCATTTGGGGCCTATAAATATATAATTTCTAAATTACATATTAAAGGCCTTAATTTCGCCTTGATTTTGTAATTTTGAGCTCTTTAATTTAAGCCATTATTGATATATATATATATGTAAAGATTGTGAATGTAAAAAATATTGTTGACTATTCAAACATTGACATAGGCAAAAAGAAAAAAGAATGTGACTTGAGATAAAATATATATTGACTAGTGATATCAATATGTCTACCCAGGAGGAGAAGTTATGATTATAAGTAATCAAGTTGGTAAAGCAATAAGTGATTAGTGCTGCTTAATCTTTGAATCAGTGAATTCTAATCCGACGGTGGAATGAGATAGCTCGAATTATTTGATTCTCTTTCTCTTTAAAGATCAAACGTCCCCACTTAAGATCTACAGATTTCCTCCTTTTCTTAATTTTACCTTTTCTCAATTATTCAATTTTCTACAAACAATATTGCATCCATAATCAGTGAACAAGTAAAGACCTTTTAAGTCCGTAATCAGAAAAGAAATATATATACTTTGTGGTTTTTTGAGCTTTGATTGTTTGTTTGTTGTGAATTTATGTTGGAATTTAATTGAAAATTTCCCCGTAAATAACATATAGAAATTAATATAAAAAGTAGATTTGGTCAAATATTTTTTTCTTTCGAGTCATTGATATTAAAACTAAGGAGGAATATAATATTCAAATACAAAAGCAAGCCAAAGATAGAAATTTTCACGGAAACTAAGCCCAAAAAAGGGAAGATATAAAAACAATTTCGAAATGATTAAACTAGAACACTTAAAGAAAGGAACTTTGAAAATCTACTACCCCGAACTCGAAGATTGATACCACCAGAAATTATACAAAACTCAAGTGATAGTGTAGCCTTTTTATGGAGAAAAAGAATACCTCACACATGAGATTACAACTACTATACCGGCAAGAAAGAAACCACAGCTAATATTGCGCGAAGCCACGAAAAGAAGCCGAGCAGAGCTGAAGACGAGACCAGAGCAAAAAAAAGGCAATCAAAGACAGAAGAACCAGGATAGCTTTGTTCCGGAAATGGAGAAGTCAGAAAACACAGCCGACGGATGACACCTCCATAGAGCTGGTAAAAGACCAGACCTCGAACAGGTCTTCATCGTAAAAACAAGGAGACAACGAAACCTCTACACGGGAAAGCCGAACTCCATAGAGAACAACACCCGAACAAACCGGAAAGGAAACTAATCAGGCAAGCTAGGACAACAAATAACCAGATCCTAACCAAATGTCTAACTACAAACCAAAACGGGGCTAGAGTAATGAACCTAAACCGAGAATTAAAGCCAAACTAGCAAAATGACAAATGATACTTAGCAAGCAAGAGACGGAGGAGATGTTCGGTGAGAAAACTCCAATTAAACTTTCAATGGCAGAGAGACTATGAACACCACCACCTGAGAAAGTCAAAAACATCACAAAAGCTCAACCTGCAACAAATCCAACTTCATGGTAAGAATCACCATGAACTCCACCCATCTTCACGTAGATCCATCCAGTTACCGGCGGCAACAACAAAAAAAAGGTGACCAGTGTTAGTGCTAGCGGAGCCACTGACCACCGATCACCAAAGTCCCAGATCTAAAAGCGTTGATGGCAACGTAATCACCACATTTGATTAAACATTCATTTTTGCAACTTGACGATTTTAAAAATTATCGATGTTATTCTATATAATATTTTTTTGATTATGATTACGGAGATTTAGCTTGCGGAACATGTCTTATCAATCTTAATGTTCATGAAAAACGTTAAAAGTATTTTTGGAATAATGTGTTCGAAGGCATCGTTCCCTTAAATGATTGATAAAGAAATATGTTGAGTTTTTTTGTTTATTTGACATCAAATGTTGAGTATAAAGTTAAGAAAGCAAAATTATAGCTGTTTCGATGTAGCCAAAGATATATACTATATTAATCGAATGACAAATGCTTTTCCATGGAGAGAGATGTGAATCTATATGTGGTTATAATATACTCGTACACATGACAAATTATGTTATGTGGTCCAAAGTCACATAAAAACGATTAAGATGATGATTGAGTGTCTTATTATCTATGAATATGAGTTGGTGTTCACAATAAATAAATTATGTATAAAGTAGAAAAGGAAAAAAGGAGAGAAAGAGAACAATTCACAAATGAAAGCTATAACCTTGGTGTGAAAATAATTGTTGAGACCTCATATCCTTACTTTTACTTCAACCCACCTCATATCCTTACTTTTACTTCAACCCACCTCATATCCTTACTTTTACTTCAACCCAAGAAAAGATTCGAACTTAATCAGTGTTTACAGTCAGTTACTTAGTTTGGGTCGACAATTTCAGATCCTCTGTTAATTTTAAAAGTATATATATATATATATATATATATTTAGTTATTTGTATCTTGTATAAGTTTTTTAAAATCTATTTTTTCTTTTCAGACTATTGAAACTTTAATTTTCTCTCATAGTATTAATGTTGGTTATCACAGCTGTAAACCATGATTAACTTTAATTTTAGTGTAATACAGGATTAAAAAGTAATTACCTAATCTGTGACCCGATTACAAACATGCTTAAGCCTAACCAAATCCAGTTAAAATTAAAGCCAAAATAAACATATCTCCTCTCTGTAAATCGTGAAAGAGAGAAACAATTGAAAAAAAATCTTAAATCGACGAATCAACAAAGAAGCTTGAAATTGGATCGAATCTTTGATTTATGATCTTATTTCGGCTATGGAGGTGGAGGATTTAGTCGAACCTCCATCCACTTGAATAAGTGCTTTTCAATGTCAATCTACAATGGAAACTTAAAAAGTCACTACACATCAATGTAAACGTCAATATCAATTTATAGAGAAATACTTTATTAACATAAGCCAAGTGACAACGATAATACCATTGATCTGGGTTTAGCTCTGATTTCGACGTCTTCGACACAATGGCAGAGCCACACCAACATTTCGAAGGAATCCCGTTAATGTTTCGTCCCCTAAGCCTAGAATTCGAGTAACCAAAAGATTATCCCGATAGACTATTCATTTTCTTCTCCTAATGCTAATTCCAATCACAAACCCAGAATAAATTCAAAAAAATCTCGTTCCTCTGTTAATGAAATCGTGAATTAGGGTTCATAAGATTTCGAAATGGTTAACTGAAGAGGAAGCGAATAATGATTGGGTCTTCATTCAGGTCGGGTTAGTTTCAGACAATGGGTGCTGGTTCGGTTTAGTTTAACGCGTGAAAAAATTTAGTATCAGTTACATCAATTTCAACTGGGTTTATACCGTTGGGGAGACTAGATTTTCAATAGTTTGAAAAGGGAAAATATATTTTAATAACTTATACAAAGGACAAATGTAACGAGGCAAAAAAACTAAGTACATATAGATACTTTTGAAATTATCGGAAAATCTAAATTTTTGATCCAAAGTTTTTTCTAAAAAGTGCCTTGAATTGGACTGAAAATTACAGTAAGTATATACTGTATTAATCTACAACATAGGTCAATCATTTTCGTGGAGAGAGAGAGCATAGAAGCGTGATAATTAGAAGAGTGAGAAGGAAGAGGCAGAACAAGTCATTTCGAGTAGTGACAGCTGTAATTTCATAAAGACATCAAGTGGCAGAGAGAAGTGTGATGCTTAAGCTTGGTTTTATCTTTCTTTTTGTTTACATTTTTTTCTTTTAAAGGTTACTACTTACTACTACTTTCCTTTAAAGCATGTCCTGCTTCTGTATTTGTAGTTGTTGTTATTGTACATGCTACTGAAATTATATGCAAGAAATTAGCAGTGCAATTATAATATGCTAGTTTGTTGGCACATTTTGACGATTTTATTATCTAATAACCTTTTATTAATACATGTTTAACTATATAATACGTTTTAGAGTTTACGATTTCATTTATTATTTCTAGTTATCGCTATAGCTCTATGTGATGAATTAGAGAGAGACGGTTAAAACAAACATGTCACACAGAAAACCACGAGTAGTCAAAAAAATATTAAGATTAGAATTATAAAATCTTAATATATTAAAGTTAACTTTTGGATTTCTTCTTTTTGCCCTTTTCGGTAAATCAATTAAGAGATTTCTTTTTGGAGAAATTTATTGTACCGAGGGCAAAATTGTCAAAAAATTATAAGTTAAATTTAATTTATAGTTTTCATGTGACGTTTGGACGTGATCTAGGCCGTCTATTTCTGTTTTTAATCCTGACCGTCCGTTTTTTAATTATTTGAAAATATGTTTAAAGAAACCAACTATTTCTTGATTGCGGATCATGACCAAATCTTCTTCTAAAATCCATAACTCTCTAATGGCCGATTGGAAAAATTCAAAAAATTCATATAAAATCAAAACAAGCCTCCTCCTCTCATATACAAATTTTTTTAAAGATTTCAAAAATTTTTCCACGCCTTAAACCCTACCAATATTTTATAAAAAAAATTTTCCGGTTTTTTTCGAGTTTTCCAGCGCCGGAGCTCCGATCTTACCAGACAACTCTCGGGAAGAAGATCTAAGTTTCCTTAAACCAGTTCTGTATTTATCTACCCTACATATTCTCTTTATTTTTCGTTTATGGAAATACCATTTATGTGATCATAATCACTTTTATTTCCCGCGTAAACCATTTAATTCGACATTATCTCGAATTTAGTTTTGTTATCTATATTCGTGTGATCCTAAGCACTTTTATATGATCCCTAAAATTAATGAAATTCAAATTAAATAAATATTTTTCCATTATTCGGTCTTATCTCTACTATTAGGTTTTTTTCGAGAACCTTGACCTTCTTATATATACCCCAACAACGTCCTCTTTTTACATCCCATCCCAACCTAGCTCGCTTTTTTTTGGCAGTTTCTCTTTTTCTTTTACATTTTTTTCTAGGTTTGTTTTCTTTGCACCATGAGTTCTGTGTTGGCTGTAATCGATGCTTTCACTCTATTCAACGACATCAAAACGAGCAATCATAAACCTTATAGAATCAGATGCAAGATCTTGCATGTTTGGTCTCAATATGGAAAGATGTCCGGTAAAACCATAGAGATGGTCCTCGCCGATGAAACCGTACGTGTTTTTTTTGGAATACTACATTTTTTATGGATATTTTTTATATTACATTTATCCGACATTTTTTTCGTTATTTAGGGTGTCAAACTATGCGCTACCATCAAGAAGGACCATGTTAGAAAGTTTGAGCATTCTATAAAGGCTGGCCAGTGGAAGATAATCTATAAATTTCACGTCTCTAAAGACAGTAGCCTTTATCGGATTTCCTTGCTTTCCTTCAAGATTGTTTTTCTCAACATCACTGGTGTCGCTGCATACGATCCAGTTATGAACGACAATTTTATCTCATTGGCCACATTTGACGGTATTCTTAACGGTTCTTACGATCCCAACGTCTTGATCGGTAATGTTTCTCATGTTTTTTTTCTAATCCTTTTTAATATATGTTTTAATCGTTTTCTATTTTCAAATAGATGTTTATGGACAGATTGTAAGTGTGGATGAGATTCAAGAAATGCATGTCCGTGGGAAACTAACAAAGAATGTCGTGTTCGAACTTTGGGACCAACAGTAAGTTGTAGTTATTTATCTATTTTGTTATTTTTCTATCTATTAATAGTTTTTTTGTGTGTTTTTTTGTGTGGAATATCATTTGTTTTATCCCCTATAACATTAAACTATATTTACACCTTTTTCGTAATTCGCCAGTATTCTTTTTTGTTTTTTTATCATTAGTTTTTTCTAATTCATTTTTTTCTGATTTTGTTTTTTTTTTTTGCAATGACAATCGTCTATCGTGTTGTCTTTGGGGTTCTTAGGTTCGATCATTTTACAACACTGTTTTGCGATCTTCTGACGGTTTGATGTTTTTTCTGATTCGTTTTGCCAAACTTCAAATTTGGAATGATATGCATGTTTTATTGTATTGTACTCCTTTACACTTTTATATTCATTTCTTACTAATTTTTATATTTTTTATAATTTTTGTTGTGCTCTTTATGTATTGCTTTGGTTGATTTTTTAATTATGTGATAGATGTTCGAAATATAAGCAACTCATTTGTCACATCGCTCATATCTTTTAACCCTAAGATGCCGGAGACAGAAACTTTTGATGGGTAATTATTTGTTTTTATGTACATAACGAACATCTAGATTATTTTTTTGGGTGTAACTACTGAATTTATCTCTTATTCTTTAGTTTGATCGCTGATGGTTTAAAGATCGTGATGAAGAATTCGAAGACAATCATACCTAAATTTCTGATGATGATCTTTGGCTTGAATATCCTATGCTTCAAATTACTGACTTACTTGGCACAGACGAGGTTACGCATGTTTTTCTTTACCTTTTTTCCATATAGATATTTAAAGATTCGACCTATATAATGATAGGAAATTAAATTTGTTTGTAGGTGGGGCGATATCGTTTATTGTGTACAGTTTATGGTATAGACACTAATTGGTGTTGGTATTATTTCAGTTGTAAGAAGTGTAATAAGAAAGTCTTTTTCGATACTCCTATAAAGATTGAGGGTGTATCAACTAATCTCCAACCCATTTTTTGGTGCAAGATCTGTAAAGGCTTCACAACGAACATGTCTCCAAGGTTTGTTTTGTCTACTCTTAATATAGAGATGTTTTTTTTTTTTCGTTTTGACGAGTCATTAAATTGTACACTTGATATAGGTTCAAACTTCATCTGAAGGTAATTGATTCGACCGGTGAGACAAAATGCATGTTGTTCGATAGTTTTGCGGCCGAAGTGGTAGGATTGAAAGCAAGCGATATCCTTGGTCCAGACTATTATAAGGTATTTTATTGTTATATGTCGTTCGATATTAAAGTTCTGAGATTATTTATTTTATTTAATGGTTTGGTTTTCTCTTAAAATTCATGTATGGAGATTGGAAATTTTGACGCTTTACCGGATGCACTCAACAATTTAAGAGGAAAAACATTCCAGTTTGGTATTATAGTTGAGAAGGATAACATTGGTTTGAGAAATGATACTTTTAAAGTAGCTAAGGTTTGGTCTGATAGAAAGTTTGTAACCGAGTCTATTGATCTTCTGTCTTCTTCAAGTGATCAAGTAAGTACATCATTATTCTGACTTTACATGATTTTGATTTTAAAAATTTAAATTGTTTCTCTTACCTATTTTTGTAAGAATTTTCTATAAAATTATGTATCAGTATTGTTTATCTATATTTTTTCCTTTGTTTACAGATGAATCCTTCCATCTCTAATAGCATTTGGTTTTATGTACTATATTCTATTGTTAAGTCTTACTTTACATAATAGTAGTCGTTAATTTATGTAAATTATAATAGTTTACATAAGTATGCTGTAAATTAGTTTCATGTTAAAGAAAAACCAAATAGTTCACACCAAACAAAAAGGAAAAACCAAATAGATAAACATACTAAGTAGTATTTGATAAAGTTTACTTATTAAATAGTTTTTGAACATATTCTAATTATGAGGTAGTATATGCTTGAGTTGCTAATCCCTAAAGCAAGTTTTGCATATGTCTTTCATTGGCAGTTCGTAGTCCTCATCCAGTCCTTCCCATTCACCGTATTAACGTACTATCAAGATGAATTCTCCTTCGCATGTGCATTTTCCTTGGATATATGATTGTTTGAATTTCTTTAGAACATTCTCTCCTTTCCAACATAGACTTGCTAATCCACTATACACACGTTATCTAATTCTTCCCACAAACTCCATTGTACTTCTCAATGTTGTTCAATTTGATTCTCCAAAAATTTCTAATCCCCTTTCTCTAGATGTATCTCCTTCACATATTAGAATTATCCCAAAAACAAATCTAGCGTCCATATTTCTTTTTTTGTTGCTTCGTCTAGCAACTCTAATCCCTCATTAAAACGATTTTTTAGAAAATAATTTTCTATTCTTATCCTTAATAAGGCTTGACTATTACCTTCACTTGCTAGCTTCTCATGAAATTCCCTGAAGAGAACTTCGTTCCTTTTCCATAGATAGAATGGAATAATTTAAAGATCTAGCTTTGATAATACCTCTTTTCTTTTGCAGAGTTGTCTAAATCATCTAGATACTGACTTCAATCGATCAAACATATACATTCCTTCTGGTGCGAGTTTTGACAGTATGTTTGTTAGAATGTCGTCGGAGATCAAAGTCATCATATCCATTTTTGGATTCATCTTTTTCTGTAAACATTTTAGGGATCGTTTAAGTGAAATTAAAAATATTTTAAATTAACATGAAATAATAAATTTCTTATCTGAACACTCAAGTTGATGTTTTATATTGCTTTTTAGAAGATATCTAAGATGAAGAACATTATATTTAACGATGAAAAAGCAATCTATACCTTAAAATTGAACAAAAAAACTTTTAGTTTCAACGAGTAATATATGATTATAATTTCCTATTTTGACGATAAAATATGTAATTATAACTTACAACTTTTTAAAAATCATACCTTATCACTGATCGGTGTAGAATCTCCGTTTCTCTTCATTTTTTCTATAAAATAGATATGGTTAAATAGTTAGCACAAATTACAACATCACACCGATCACTTGCTCATATATCAATCGATAATACTTCTAATTACCTTAGTTCTTATGTCGAAATAACTTCTCTTCGAAACAACTGTTTGCGTTCTTTACTCTTAGATGGTTTTCTTATGGTGTTAGATATATGGGTAATGAAATATATAATATATAGTGTAAAAAACAAATATCTCTTGCACGATCTTCTTTTGCCTTAATGTGTGTTACAGTTTCCAATAAGTTCTTATTTTATTTTAGTTTGAAATAATATATAAAAATATATTTTAATTTTTTAGTAATTAGGTTTAGGATTATAGGTTAGTATAGTCTGAAGAAAATCTTTTACGTATCTTTGGGAATAGTGTTCAGTTTAGTATTTGCTTTAATCATTACAACGGTTTCCTAGATTGTCTTATTTCTATTTTCTTTTACAAAATTATTTAATTATTAATCTTATAAAAGGTTTGTTGATTTTGTTTGAATTTTACTTATATGCAAGTTATTGTTAAATTAAAATTGCTTAACTATTAATTATATTCATTATTTAAATTATAATTATTATTTAACGATTATTGTAACAATATCTACCATTTCTTATAATAGTCTTTACCAATATATATTTTTAATATAAAGTAGATATTTTATTTTGAACTCGAATTCAAATTCGATTTGACGTTAGAGCTCCAATTTATATTTTTTTTATGTTAATGAAGTATTTTATCTAATTAAATTTTTTCCAAATTAAATCAATTGTAATTATGTACAAGTTAATGTCAGATTGAATTTGCGTAACTGACTTTTTCCTTTTGTTTTTTCTTAATATAAGTTCTAGGTTGAAGATTTTGGAAACGAAAGATGAAATATAGAAAGTTGATACAAAAAAATCTTTTGCAAATACTTTTGGCAAAAGTTGTAAAGTCTTGAATTGGCCTTTCATGATTATAGCGGTTTCCAACATATTTTTTTTTGTTTTAAAATATTATAATAAATTTTGCTTTTTTATTAATGATGAGTAGATATTGCTTCAAAGCATTAGATCATAGTTTGAAGGATATCTTAAGATGCGAAGATCCTTTTGGTGGTAAAGTTGTTGTATTTGGCGGAGATTTCAGAGAATTATTGCCTGTTATAACTAGAGCTGGTAGGCAACAAATTGTATCTGCTTCGATCAATTCATCCTATCTGTGGCCTAATATAAGAGTTCTAGAGCTTACTCAGAACATGAGGCTGCTTGCTAGAATTTCCGATGAGAAATCTGAGATAGAACAATTCTCTAACTGGCTTTTGGATGTTGGCGATGGTAAAATAGCACTTCCTAACAATGGTGTTGCTGATATAGATATTCCTCGAGAACTTCTTATTACATCTAGTTCTGATCCTATTGAGTCCATAGTTGAAGCTATTTATGGAGTCAGTTGATCATTGGAGAATGAGAAACCTGAATTTTTCCGAGACAGAGCCATTTTGTGTTCTACAAATGAAGATATCAACTCGATTAATATTCGTATGCTTGATAGGCTTGGTGGTTAGTATACTTTTTTTGTTCTTTGTCTTTAATATAGTGTGTGATAAATTTTTATTTCCTTTGTTTTAATTTTTTGTTTTATAATGTAGGTGATGAAATGATTTACCTAAATTCCGATAGTATAGATCCCACAAATACTGAAGCTATTGATAATTTTTCATATACCTGCAATTTCTTGAATGCTATAAATGCCTCTGGTTTACCTAACCATTGTCTGAAACTTTAAATCGGTTGTCCTGTTAAGTTGCTTAGGAATATCGATCTGCACGGAGGTTTATGTAATGGTACAAGATTACAGATTACTCAGTTGGCTAATCATGTAATCAAAGCCAAAATTATTACCGGCGCGAAGGTTGGTAATAAGATATTGCTTCCAAGGATGGTTATTACTCCTTCCGATCTTCGTCTTTCCTTCAAAATGCTTAGACGGCAGTTCCCTATATCTGTCTCATTCGCTATGACAATAAATAAAAGTCAAGGTCAAATGTTGTCGCAGGTTGGAATATATCTACCAAAACCTGTTTTCTCTCATAGTCACCTTTAGGTCACCATGTCTCGGGTTAGCAATAAATCTAGACCGAAGATTCTTGCCCTTGACAATCAAGAAAATTCCCAGAGCAGAACTACTAACGTTGTATTCAAAGAAGTTTTCCAAAGCCTTCCCCGGAAATTGCAACATTGAAGATTATTTTCTATCAATTATTATTTTTTGCTAATCTAGATTCATATTACGTCTTGTTCTTTAAGTTATTGTTTTTTAACTTGTCGCTATTTTTTTTTTTTATGTTTTGCTATTTTCTCTATAATTATTTATATTGGTTTGATATTTTTTTATGAGTTTTCCAAAGATAATTAAGTCATTATAAAATTGATTATTTATTATCATTTATTATGGATTTTTAATGGGATTTATAATTTGTTTTCGTTGAACTGAAATACCCATTAAACCCGTGTTTGTACCGCTACATATAATCAATATTTCAAATAGTTTGTTTCCTTTAGTTTTAAATATTTCAATGTTTATATTCAAATCAAATCAAGGATATTCCTTAGCTTAATTTGTTTCTCTGATTGATTCAAAACACATTAGGAAACAGAAATGCTTATATATCGCAATCGAATATACGTTCCATTAAAATGCGAGAACCCTAATTTTTGTTTTTTTTATAGCACATAGTATTTCAGTTTTTTTGTTTTTTTATCAGCCTTATATATTATTTTTACAAAATTTCTAATTTTTATATTTCTTGAAATTCTCTTTTGTTTTGATTTTAGAGATGTTATACGATGTATTTGACATTCTTGCCTAACAAAATTTTGATAGATGTCATCTCTAGATGTGACGAAACGTCTTCGTTTTATATTCATCAGCTTAGGTTAGTCTGCAAAAGATTTAGAGATATATTTAATAGTTCTCGAGTTCTGCATATAATTTCTCTTGAAGAATATCGTTTTATTCCATACTGGTTTCATCCAACCGAATTATATGCAAAATATGAACTATTATTCAATAGTTGAAATCCTTATGCTTTGTATCGTATGGGATTACTTTGCTATTTTTATGATAATCGTATAGATAATGGATTAATCATGCTTCGTGACACTTCTCGCGAAATATTTATTGATGCCATGTATCTTTATGGTATCATTCTCATCTGTCGTGGAGGTGTTGAAAAATATCAAGGTTTTCAAATTTTATCTCATTTAATGAAGCCACTTTTGTCAACTACGCTAGGTTTCCTCGAGAGAGTTCGCAGAAGAGTCAACCGACATATCACTTATTGTAATAATTCGTCTATCACATACTTGAAAACATCCTATATTCAAGGCATCTGTAACTATCATGGTCAGACTAGAACATTTGTTACTCTCAACCACGACGTTAACCAGTATGGTGCAGATAACAATATGAATTCATCATCTGCGTGTGAGCTCTGTTTATGGGATTATCAGCTTAAAGTACTACTATTTGGCTTCTACTTTTAATTTGTGATTTTTTTTGTATTAGTTGTAGTTTTTATTTTGTTTAATTATTTATTGAATTATTTTATTTTAAAATTCTCATTTTTAGTATATTTATGTTTCATTTATCTATTCAGCGATTTTTTATAGATTAAATCAATTAGATGATTTATTAGTTTTTCAACTATATCTAAAAATAAGAATAATTAATAGTAAAACGTGATATTTTTTGATTGAAATACTTTATCGTGATATTGAAACAATTATCAATGCCTTAATAATTTCAAAATTAAAAAATATCAATTATTTATTATTTAGTATTAATGTTTGTTGATGTGTATTGAATCGCTCAAATATTTATCTATTTAATACTATAAGATACGGTTCGATAACCACTAACCCTAATATATTTATTATAAATAGTCATTGTGATCTAGATGAAAGTTGTGTTTCTCTCTGTTTTTATCATATTTAGCAATTTTTCCTTTTAAAAGTTCATTCCTAAATAATATGTTTTCGTATTTCGTAGATAACATAAATATTATTTGTATGTGTTATCTTTATTTTTTTAGTTTACGTTCCCATATTTATTAAAATATATACATAGACAGATATATATATATATATATATATATTATTAATGTTCAGTAGTTTTATGTTTTAGGATGGAATATTTCTTAAAATTGACACTGTTATTGTATTGACTAGAAACATTGATCCTCTATCTGGTCTATTCAGTGGTACGATTCTCCAAGTTACACAAGTCGCTAGCTATATAATCGATACACAAATTATTACAGGAGATAGATCCGACAATAAGGTTATAATTATCTTTTATTTATTATAATTATTTTAGTTTACTTGAATTAGTAAATCTATCTTAAATTTTTTTTTTCCTTAAGTAAAAAAAATATATAATGAATTTTGTTTTTTTACCAACTAAATAATTTCATTAGATAATATGAACTGTCATTAGAAAAGTCTTTAAGATAGAAGAATTCGTGATAGATATAAAAATAAATGTACCCAAAGAAATTTAAGTAAAGGCCATATTTTAATTGATGATAATATCGCATTTGTTAGGACCAAGTATTTCAACATTAAAACCCGAATATCCTTTGTACTCCAAGATAAGTACGTATCCTTCAATAATCGAATGAGTTCCCATGAACTCGCTCCAACCATTTCCAAACCGTAGGTCATCACCAATCCTATTGAGTTCAACATAAATTAAAGACTGATATCGTGTTTCAAGAGTTATCCAGTCGTTTAGTTGTGGTCCGAATCTCACAAAAATTTTCGGGATTTGTACAAACAACAAGCATTATGAGCTATTTAATATATTTTTAGTATACCTCATTAAGAATCTCTACATAGTACCAAAGTAAAAAAGAAAAAAAATTTACTTACCATTATTTCGTCTTCACCGTTCGGGACATTGATCCGTACAAAGAATTTGTTCACTCCACCTGCAGGTATGCGTTTTAGAGCTTGAACTCTGTTGTTCCTTGTATAATGCCTCATTTTTTCAGATTTAAGTTTGTTCTTGAGGTTTGGAGAAGGAATGAGAAGTAAAGTTAGTGTAATAAAGAATAAATATTCTTTCTCCTTTTAGTTGAAGACTTAAAACAAATTGTTTTGCAGCCTTTACGGATTCAATTTTTTTGCTTCAATTTCCAAAGTTTTTTTGTTTGGTTTTCGAATTTATTATTGTTCAATCAAACAATAAATTTAATTTCTTTATTTATAATCGGATCCAATTGAAAACTCCTAATGTCGATTGGGCTTGAAGGTCTCGAGCCCATCATAATTACCAATTATTATCTTATGAAATATATTTAACTAGAATTCTAATTTGTTCTATATAATTCAAGTAATAATCTACTATATAGTTTAAATACCAAAAAATAACAAAAATGTAAAGCAGTTTTAAGATTTCAATGCAGTAGTACAAGTTATATTTACATTCTATCGCAAATTATTAGTAAACATGTACAATTCAATTACTATCATATTATCAGATTAGTAAATTTATGTAATTGTAATCACTTTTATCCCCCGCGTAAACCATTTAATTCAATTGAGCTTGAAAGTCTCGAGCACATCATAATTAGAATTTATTTGCTTATGAAATATATTTAATCAGGATTCTAATGAGTTCTATACACTTCAAATAATATTGTAGTATATAGTTTAAATACCAAACAATAAAAATTTTACGAAATACCAAAGCAATAGTATAAGTTACATGTACATTGTATCATAAATTATTATTAAACAAAAACAATTCAATTACTTCCATATTATCATATTAGTAAATTTTGGCAATATATAGAAACATTTTTTACTATATAAAAATGCAATAGAAAAAAAAATATATCCCGCGGTGTACCGCGGGTTGAATCTTAGTATTGGTTATATTTGTTAATTCCATTTACTTAATTTGATTTTGCATTAATGATATTTACCTAATTATGCTCCAAATTCTTGTTAGTTTGTCAAGGGAAAAGCCTTATTTCTTAATGAACTTTTATTGCAGTGCTAATTTTTAATGAACTTTTGAACCCGTCTGAAATTTCAATTCCTTGCTTAAAATTTTAAAAAATTTGCATAAACTATTTAATTGTGGCTTATTTCTAAATTGACTATTAGATCTGTTAGTCAACGGTTAAGTCTCCATCATTCTATCGTTAGACAACACGTGTATGGCCGAATTAAGCCACACGTATATGGCCAAAATAATTTTTTTAAAAATAATAATAAAATAAATAAGAAAAATTCAAAAAAAATCAAAGAAATTTTTTAGAAAATATATAAAAGTAAAACAAATTAAATCAAAAATTTTAATATAAAAAATCAAAAAAATTAAGAAAATGAATAATTTTTTAAAAACTATAAGAAAATTTTAAAATAAGAAAAATATTTAAAAATTGAAAATAAATTAAAATACAATAAATTAAATACTACCCATTACAACCTAACTACAATCATAATCCACTCGATACGAAAAATCCTCAACTCTAAAATTCCAATTCAAATTTCCTCACGAATCCTAGAAATTTTCAACAAATCAAGTGTTTTCGGCATGGTAATATATGCTTCGTCATAAAATTTGGAATTGGCCTACTTTTCAGGTGACGAATTTTCAATTGGGATTTTAGATTGGAAAATTTTATATGAAACACCTAAAAGCATGTACAAAAATACTTGATTTGTTGAAGATTTTTACGATTCATGATGAATTTTGAATTAGGATTTTAGAGTTAAAGATTTTTTGAATAGGGTGGATTATGATTGTAGTTGGTAATGAGTTTTATTTAATTTATTTACTTTTGATTTATTTTTATTTTTAAATATTTTTTAATGTTTTAGTTTTTAGAAAGTTATTCTGATTTTCTTAATTTTATATATTTTTATTTTTAAAAACTTAATTTAATTTATTTTAGTTTTTTATATTTTACTTTTACTTTTTTGATTTTTTGAATTTTTTGATTTTTTGAATTTTTTTATTCCTTTTATAATTTTTTTCGGCCGTACATGTGTCGCTTAACGATAGAATGACGAAGACTTAACCGTTGACTAACGAAGCTAACAGTTAATTTAGTTACAATTACATAGTTTATGTAGATTTTTTATAATATTGAGTAACAAATTGAGATTTAAAAAGAGTTCAAAAATTCATTAAAAAATCAACACTGCGGTAAAAATTTATTACGAAATAGGACATTTTCCTCGGTTTGTCATCTACCTAGTTTACTCATAACATTACCTCTTAGGGTTTTACCGTTTTAGGAAAGGATCATGGATAATGTAGTTAGATCATTGGGTTTATAAGAAAAAGTATTAACTATTAAGAGGTTTTATGTCTTTTTTTTTTTTTCTTTTGGTCAACAAACAATTAGATCCATAACTTTAAATCTAATTATATTTTACCAACTGTGTAATGGAGAGAAGTCCAACTTTTAATACCTGAATATTTTATGTTAAAGTTTGTAGTAACAGTTTTCATTTTTCTTGTGATTTTATAAATAAATATAAGAGTTAACTAAAAGTTCATAATGAATCCTAAGAATTTAGGTGGGCCTATAGTATATAGAATTCAAGGTCGGCCCCTTCGTCTCCTTCGACAACGACTTTCGACAGCTATATGTCATCATTATCATTCTACCTTACAAATTCGTACCCACACTCAAAAAATGATTTATTTTGAGAGATACGTTCGTGTAGATGATGGGAATTTTGTAATGTATGGACATGATGAAATAATTCAAGTAGGTGTAAGGGCATAATTTACATAATCCTATAGAGATTTATTAGGAATAAACTCTTTATTTCCATTTTAATTAAATACTAAATCTATTAAATAATAGTAATACCCAAAAGGAAAACGGATCAATAAAAGACCACATAATGTAGAAAAAGAATAATGCATAATATTCCTTACAATCTTCCACTTGGTCGTTAGTAAGATCCATTAATGTTTTCTTTTATGAAATCATAAGGCCGGCGTAATATGCTATATTTATATTTTTATTTGGTCATCATAAGTGTCTTGACTAATCTAGCAATTAATGAGAGTTATAGCGGTCGCATATCATTTTGCAACATGATCCCTTCCATGTACTAATACACTAACTACCATCATAGCTAGACTATAAGCATAAGTGGAGTTATCGTAATGGTCCCTATAATATCTTAAAATAAAGACGTATTCTGTTATTATAAAACCAATATCAATAATGTGTGCACATTGGAAACAAAATCAATAAAAGATGCAAAAGTCAAATAAGTGCTTAAGTAAATGTCAAAAAATAGGCAAATTAAGACTCAAACTTTCAGCATGCTTCATAAAGGTCTTTGGAGGTAATCCTTTCGTAAATATGTCTGCTATCTAATCATTAGTGCCTATATGTTCAATGACAATCTTTCCTCTTTTGACATCTTGCTTAAGTGGTAGATATTTGAGGTCCATGTGTTTGGCTCCTTTAGATATCCTATCATGCTTTGAGAAGAAGATTGCAGCTTGATTGTTACAGTAAAGAGTTAAGGGCTTATCAACAAAGCTTAATGCCCCAAACTCAGACACGAAATTCTGCAACCATGCTCCTTGAATAGAAGCTTCATAACATGCCACGTACTCAGCCTCCATGGTGGATGTGTAGATTAGCTGCGACTTTTGGCTTTTCCATGATATAGCGCCCCCACAAAGGAGATATGCATAGCCAAGAGTGCAATGCCTTGAATCATGACATCCACCAAAATCTGAGTCTGAAAATGCAACCATATGTGGATGTGTTGATTTCCTATATATGAGCATGTAGTTCCTTGTTCCCTTTAGGTATCTCAATACTTTCTTCGTCAATGAGTGAGTCATCAACTTACATTACCAAAAATATGAACTTACTCCCACTGATCTTGAGGTATATACATGGATCAATAATGTTTTCTTTGAAACCGAATTTCATAATGATTTCATCAAACTTAAGATACCATTGCCTCGAAGCTTGTTTCAGTCCAAATATTGATTTCTTAAGTTTATCCTTAGCATTATCAGCATCAAGAAAGAAGTTTTAATATCGCTAGCAATTGTCAGCCTAAAGAACATAATGCTCAATCTATTCAATTTTTCCCCAAGCTTTATAGGAAATCTTTTATTCCTCTATACTTTCCTCAGTTATTAGGACTGATTCTAAAATCTCAGTTACTAGTGTTCCTAAAATCAAAGAAAAAGACCAAGACTTAATTATAGCATCCATGGAACGTGGCCCTTTCTAAGTTTCCTTTTGAAACTACAAGAATGCACGTACATGTCTTCTTCTTTCAAACTAAGTTTTGTCCTTTATTTAACCCTTTTATAACACGTTTGTTGTTCTCTGATTCACCAAGACACTCATTTTTATGTTTGTTCTCACGTGCACGTCATTATGTAACGTTGTTGCTGACGTGATCTTATGTATTAATGTGTGTTTGTATGCACAAAACTGAGAGTCTCACTAATTCACTTATAGAATGATGTCAAAATGCGCCAAACGTCATTAGTAGCCATTAAATAAGTAAGTATTCATATAAAGATATCATGTGAGTGTTGACTACAAAACTCATAGCTGGATATGAAGAGATAAGGAAATGGAGTTATAGAGAAAAATACGAAAATGGCTTTTAAGTTGTGAAAGTCACATTTTAATCCAAAAAATAAGAAAATGATTGGACCAATCACATTAATTTATGATTAGAGAACATTTTATATAAAAACCATAAAAAAAATTGAACAAACTATTGTCTACCAAATGAGATTAGGGTTCAAGTATGTCGGAACCAGGAAGTCTAAGTGTAGACTGGCGGGAAGAGGAGGTTTTTTAAGAGCAAACCAATACCAACCGGTTCAGCTCTGGTTCATGATTACAAATGAGTAGACCGATGTTGAAATTTAAGCAATTTGATGAATGCCATTAGCGAATTAAAACAAATTAAAGAAAGAAGTATTCAAGATAAAAGATCTACGTCAACAGGTTGTAATTTCATTCAGCACAAAAATAAATTTTAATTTTAGTTGACTTGGAAGAAGAGTGGACCGATTTGCCTAAAATCTGATACACTTCACATCAATCCAACGGTCAGCATTAAATTACACAAATGCAATTGAAAAAAAAAAGTGTGGGTCAATTGATTGATTCAACTACAAAATTCCTCTCCGAACCGAAAAAAAAAACAAAGACAATTCCGAAACACATGCGTGTGGTTACGAAAGATCTCAGGATTCTTCCACTCCTGGAGATTTTCCTTCTTTTTGCTGCATCGGTGAGTTTTATTGTCTTGATTTTCACTGTCTGACCTAGATTTGAGACTGATTTTTAAGTTTTAATTAGGTTTAATCGATTTTTTGGGGCTGATGTCGAGTCGAAATTGATTGGACCGGTTCTTAAGGTTTATCCTTATCTATGTCAGATTCAGAGAAAATTTAATAGGTTTTTTTTTTTTTTTCAATGTCGGATTAGTGTTTGAACCCATATTTCTTGATCATTTGTTATTGATTGTAAATTCTGTTTTTTTTCCCTAACTGTGGGAATTCATGATTGCAGTGATTCATCAATCTATAGCTGTAATGGGTTCTGTAATGAGCTTGAGCTGTTCCAAGAGGAAAGCAACGAATCAGGACGTGGAATCCTCAGGCGAATCTCGTAAGAGACGAAAGACATGCTCAGAGAACGATGAAGAGTATTGCAGATTGATTCCAAGTCTTCCGGATGAGTTATCTATACAAATTCTTGCTAGGCTCCCTAGAATATGTTACTCGAGTGTTCGGTTGGTTTGTAGGAGGTGGAAAACGACTGTATCGAGCTCTGAGGTGTATAGTTTGAGGAAACAACTTGGGAGGACTGAGGAATGGCTCTATGTGCTTACTAAAGGTCAAGAGGATAAGCTTTTGTGGTATGCTTTAGATCCTATATCCGCGAAATGGCAGAGATTGCCTCCAATGCCTGTTATTGTTTACGAAGAAGAGTCTAGAAGGAGTTTATCTGGTTTGTGGAATATGGTTAGTCCAAGTTTTAACATTGCTGAGCTTGTGAGGAGTTTGCTAGGTAGGAAAGACTGCTCTGAGCAAATGCCGTTTTGTGGGTGTGCTATTGGGGCGGTTGATGGGTGTCTCTATGTCCTTGGCGGCCTCTCTAGGTCTAAAACAGTAAGCTGTGTTTGGCGGTTTGATCCGATTTCTAACTCTTGGAGTGAAGTGAGTTCTATGTTGGCGAGTCGGGCTTATTCCAAAACCGGTGTGTTGAATAAAAAGCTATATGTTGTTGGAGGAGTTGATAGGGGACGAGGAGGTTTATCTCCGCTTCAGTCAGCTGAGGTTTACGATCCAAGCACGAATGCTTGGTCAGAGGTTCCGAGCATGCCTTTCTCAAAGGCGCAAGTGTTGCCAAATGCGTTTTTGGCTGACTTATTAAAGCCTATTGCCACAGGAATGACGTGCTACAATGGTAGGTTATGTGTTCCTCAGAGTTTATACTCTTGGCCTTTCTTTGTTGATGTTGGCGGAGAGGTTTATGATCCCGAATCGAATCTCTGGGTGGAAATGCCATCTGGTATGGGTGAAGGTTGGCCTGCGAGACAAGCAGGTACAAAACTGAGTGTTGTGGTAGATGGGGAGTTATATGCATTCGATCCTTCTTCTTCGATGGAGAATGGAAAGATTAAAGTGTATGATCAAAAGGAAGACACATGGAAAGTTGTTATCGGAGAAGTCCCTGTTTACGACTTAACAGATTCAGAATCTCCTTATCTGCTTGCTGGGTTTCACGGCAAGCTTCATTTCATTACTAGAGATCCTAATCATAATGTTACAGTCTTACGCGCTGATGTCCCTAACATCACAGGTTCGTCGTCGTCATCACCATCATCTAGCTCCAATCCTGTTTTGGGTCTACACTCTTTGAGTGAAAAGGCTAATGCAGCTAATAAGTCAGACACTGTTATCTGGAAAGTTATTGCAAGCAAGGACTTTGGTGCAGCTGAACTTGTTAGCTGCCAAGTTATAGATATATAGTGTCAGTCGCTTTAACCACTTCTCGTGGAACATTGCGAATCTCTGTGTACAGCCTGAAGCAAAAAGTTTAAGCTTATGAGATGAGGTTTCCAAAGATTTTATCATCTAATTCTTCGATGATCCATTCTTCTGGCTTTTGGCTACCAATATAAGCTCTCGAGTAATAATATGTTATGTGACAAATATATATATATATATATATCATTGTGATTTTTCTATCGAGATATTATTTCGACATATGGACAAACATAAAATATAGCATTACATTACTTGTAAGTTCAATTACAGAAGTTCTGAATCCCTTACATCTGTTTGCTTCAACCTGCATATTTCCCTAGTTGTAACAAAGAAACCTGTTTTCTTTTTCTTTTGGTTTTAAACCATTTCAATTTTTTGGGGGAATTTCAAAAAAGTTTTTTTTGACATCTATTTTTTCAAAACATACTATTTATTTTGAAAATTGTGAAAAAAAAATTGGCATGAGGGACTGGGTATTTATTAAAATTCTTGTTCAATTAATTGTTCCCGAAGATCACATTTCATAAATCCTATATCTAAACCGGAAGTATTCGGTTTGGTATGGAATCTCTTCCTTGGACTGAAAATGAGTTACGTAGCTCCTCTGATTGTGTTCTTGCTTCTATAATGGTGGACCTATTAATTGAGGCAGCAACAAAAAAAGAAAAGTTTTTCTTTTATATATTTAGATATGCCTTAGAATTGAAACGCATCATATGCTTATAAAGCAAACCATTTCTGGATTCTCAATTCACAATTCAGCTCTTTCTTTTTATCTTCTTTGTCTATTTATGAAAGTTGCTTTAGATATATATATA